>JAADVR010000346.1:0-34455 GCA_023335855.1 Pythium scleroteichum | reverse complement strand
TGGCGGATCCGCGGCCATCCAGTCCGAGACGCTGCCACGTTCTGGACTTCTTTGGGCATGCGCGTCGAGTCTGACAGTGTGTGCCTGGACGAGACTGCGTTCGTCAAGCTGGCAACTCGTGGTCAGCGTCGCTTTTGCCTCATCGTGGATGAAATGGACTATCGCTTTGCCAACAAAGACGTGGCGACAACGTTTCTTGCAGTGCTTCGTACCTGGAAGGTAGCATCCAACTTCTGTGGGTTTCTTGGAGTTGGCAGTCACGACTTGGTGCACCACTACAAGGTTTTTCGCGGGGACACGGATTCGAGTCCTTTCAACGTCGGCAACATGATCAAGGTGGGACCATTCTCACTCGAGCAAATGAGCGCGTTCTTTACGCTCGTTGCTTCACGCTTTCCCTTTTCAGAGTCGCTTCGACGCGCAATTACAGATTATTCAAGTGGTGCTCCTGGCGTATTTGGGTCGATGATTCGTTTCACGGTGGACAACGACAAGTGTACAATGGAGCGGCGCGAGTGGGAGCGGTGGTTCAAAGTGGAGGCGTTCTCAAGTTACTTGACAGCATATAACAATACCTACTGTCGCATTCAAGGTGATCTGCATGGCTTGAATGATTTGGAATGGAAGGCGGTTAAATATGTTCTTGCGCACGATGGAGAACGTATGACGGCGAGCCAAGTCGAGGGGAATTGTGGTATTGCTGTTCGAGGTGACCAAGAGAGCCGACTCATTGATCCGTTACTTCGCATGGGGGTTCTGATCGAAGGAAGCGATGGCGTCTTGGCCTTGGTATCGGAGATGATGCATCGAATTTTGTGGAAGCACTTCCTGTGCGAGAAATCAAGCAAGTTGCATCCACAGATTGGAGCTGTTATGCGTCGCGCTTCGATTTTTCGATCCGCAACGCATCTCACACCAATTTGTGAGCAATCGACAGTCTCCGAGCGAGGCGGTTTTCCACTTTGAGCTATTCGCAACGATACGCGACATCACGCAGAAGGCATCGCTACCCAAAGGCTTATACGCTGAAGTAAAAACCCCGGATAGCCGAACAAGGGCCGATATTCTTCTCATCAATGGCATCAGACTCGCGTACGAGCTCAAGTCCAATCAATTACGCACAAAGGAGATCATCGCTGCAGCTCGACAAGCAGATCAGTACAGGCAACAGTTCCAAATTGACCGCATGGTGGTCGTGAATTTTGTTCCCCGCGGACATAAAATCGCCCAATTTATCAAGTGGAGCAGTTTGAAGACATCCAGATCATTCATGTTCGATTTGCAGATTCCTGCGACGAATTTGACCTAAGCTATCTGGTGGATGGACAGGTACAGCATCGCATTGTCACGGCCGGTAACACACGGAACCCATGAATGAAAATGCTCAAATCAGAATTTATATTCCCAATGGGCGAAATACTTTAAAAATATCGCACGATTCCTGGCCGACGCCGCCATGAGGCTCGACGCCAAGCAGCTGAGCATCTTCGCTATGACATAGTGAGGATATCATGTTCATCAGCGCGGACCGCATCGACACGGTGCTCTGGGCCACGAGCCTGCTCGCCGACCTCGTGGACCAGCCGATGCCGTCACCGCCGTACACCAACAGCACGTACGCGAGCTTCTTCAACCTGAACGAGCGGGCGTTTCGCGCGAAGCTCGCATCGACGATCGTCGCCGCCGACGTCACGTCGAGCGCGTCACGCAGGCGTTCGCCACGCGCACGAGTCTCTGGGACAAGACACTTCGCTACGAGTTGGTAGCGATGGCCGTGCCGGGGGCCAAGAGGACGCCGAGATAGGCGCGGAAGTAGACACAGGCTCATACATGATCGCGGGCTTGTTCCGCGACGAGAACTCGCACAAGCTGCAGAAGATGCACGGGAACGACGTGCAGATTCCACTCTGTTAGAGCCTGGTGGCCACACAGTTCGTATCAGAATCAGGTGCAAGATATATGAGATCTCAGAGCAACGATGCCTTCTCTATCTCTACATGTTCCGCTTGTGGCCACAAATCTGGCACGCTGGAAGCCTGAGCGTGTTCCAGTAGCTGCACTAAGGACAGCGAACCAAGTGAAAGTACCCTTTGGACCGCGTCGTCTTGCCCGGCACGCGCTCAAGCCGGTCGTTGTAGTGGCGCTGGTTGGACGACCACGGCTGCGGGTATCTTGAGCGTCTTCAAATGTCATTTCAGACGATGCGTTTACGCGTGCGACCGGGCTCGACGACAATTCGAGGGCGAATTGCGTCTCTGTGGTGTACTGGTTGACCGACGATGCAACGGAGCATTAGGGGTCCGTGCCCCATTACCCGGAGTTTGAGGCTGGCGGGTTGGTGTACTCGGCGGATTTCTACGAGTGCTGGCTTCGTCTTAGTCGGTGGCCAGCGACCCTACCGGGGTTGCATGTTCGTTCCGGAGAACCTGCGATCGGGATCGATTCATCTGGACCACGATTTGCACCAGCGCGATGTATTCTTCTGAGTCGTCTACGTAGCTAGTTGCTAGTTGTCGCCCATTCTGGAAGCTCGCCAAGGCTGCCGGTATCGAGGCCTATCGGCCACGGCACGAAGTGCCTCCGAAGCGCGTGCGGCTTCTGTCCCACCTTTACCATTCTTCGAGTTCGACAATTCGCTCAAATGGATGAAGGCTCCACCACGGTACGTCTCCACGTACGTGGTCTGCTCAACTTTTACTTTTTACGATAGTGTAATTACGAACTGCAGAAGTGCACCATGGTTGAACCATTATCGATGGTGGATGAACCACGGTTTTTTTCTTTGAACCACTCACCACGAACAGAATGGTTCTGGTTTTACTCCAACACTGCTTGACTCTCTTTGCTCGTCCGTCGGAGGGCAACCGACACCGAATCGCTGACGCCGTAACCAACGTGGCCTTCTGGATAGGCTGGCTTTTCTCACACACGCGCGCACGGCAACTTGAGAGTCAACGCGGACAGGACAGAACCCTATAAACAGAGAAGAGTGTGTCAATAACAAAAAAGAAGTTGAAAAACACACAAATCTTGCATTTCTACCAATCATATCATCGAGGTCAGGTGACCAAAGGACAGGCGACGCCGATTCGACTAATCGTTCCGGAGCTTTCGCTCCGGTTTGTAGCGCTCGCGCCCGCTCCGCTGCGCTTCGCTAGGCCGGGAGATAGCGCCCTTCGCTTCGCTCCGGGGCTATCGACAAATAGATCATGAATTTTGGTGGGTGCGGCATCGCAAGAGATCACGCTTCGGGGGGGACCCTACCCACCCCCTCCGCATGGGCTCTTGCTCCAGTCACAGGAGGGATGACACACCCTTCTCTGTTGACTACATTTTTCGAATTTTTACTCTGTTTTTGGGGTTTTGTCACACGAACAGGCAGTGGGATCCGTGTGTGCAGCTGAGGCTGCCGTGCTGAACGGCTGCAGCGTGGAACTGTCACGCCGCACCTCATCGACTCAGACGACGAGATCCCCCGGTGCGTAGAGTTGACGGTGGCGACGGCATCGCTGAGCGCTGTCAGCCGGCAGAGACCGACGGCATAGGCGAGCGGTCAGCGGCAGGGGCTCACTCTTGCACCGTGCAGACTTCCCGCTGGCCGTGTCCGAGTCGTTGCAGTCGTTGTCGAGAAGCGCCTTACGGCTGTGAAGTGCTGCAGGTGGCTGGCAGAGCTACGCGCTGTCTTCTCTCGCCCGGACGCGCGTCGACGTGGCTGCGGAGCCGAGCAAGACTCACAAGCCAAATCGAGCGGAGCTCGATTTATAACCCCACAAGCCGGAAAATGAGCGAAGCAGGAGCAAGCGATGATGGCTACGACTCCGACTCCCCATACGGATATAAGTCAAGCGGCGGCTCCAGTTATTGTGAAAACAACTGCAAGTTCCTCGTCAAGACACCAGCGAAGAGCAGGACAGTACATAAATAAGTACATAAATCAGTCCTAATGAGTGGGTCAGGACATACCCTGTTTTCAACAGATTTTCAACAGTTATAACAGATGGGTTTTTTTCTTTTCTGTCCATTCTAGACTGAAATCCGCGATTTCAACAGAATCACTATCTCCAGCTGAATGAAACAAATCGAATGGTACCAAAATCTCAATTTTCATTTTTTTGGGAAATCCGAAGACGTGTCCGAAGAATTGAAGTAGCTCGACCGAAAATCGGAATTCTTACTCGCTGATAGGCTCAAAATGAAGCTGAAATCGAGCTCTACACTTTCGTATCAATAACTCCCAGATTTCAATTTGGTTTAGTCCTGTTATGTTTTATATTGCCTCAAATGTGACCTGGAGATATGCCAAAAGAACTGCAACGCACAATACCCTTTTCTCGTCCGCGTTCCCGTGTTGGACTCTGATTGGCTGAAAAGACCGCAGCCAACGCGGGACACGAGCGGAGCAGAATCTTTTCAGGTCATGGGTGACTCGGCGCCGCCGCTCGCGGCATCTCCCGGCGGCGACAGCGCGCCTCCGGCGCCCGCGAGCGCCGAGAAGCCATCGCGAAGGCATCGCGCGCCGCGCGGCGGTAAGAACCGCGCGATCATGGGCTCTGGGGACGCCGTGGCGGCCGAGAAAGGCGAAGCCAACGCGGAGACCGCGGAGACGTCGACGAAGGCGCCTGCCAAGCCCAGAGCCAAGCGCCAGCCGCGAGAGCAAGCGCACGTGACGCACGAGAAGCTGAAGGACGGCGAGCTCGCGAAAGAGCGCGGCGAGAAGCCCCCGCGCGCGTCCAGGAAGCCGCGAGAGAGGAAGCCGTGCGACCGCGAGAAAGGCGGTCATGCCGACGAGCGCGAGCCGAACGAGACGGATCCGACGCCTCCAGCGGCGCCGGAGGCCAAGCGTGAGAAGCCCGAGCGAGAGCCGTCGGCCGAGGCCCCTCGCGACGACGCCGCGGAGCCGGAGCCCGAGGTGGACTGGTCCACAGCCTCGTGGTTCTCGGGCTGCGACGCCGACCTCGGCACGGCCTACTGGCTGCTCTCGCGCTGCTTCGCGAGCAGCGACGTGGCGGCGCTGGCCTCGGAGGCGCTCGTGCGCCGCGCCGTGCGGCTCCAGCAGCTCGCCGGGCGCTTCAAGACGGAGCTGTTGCCGCAGGACGAGGACGACGACAAGCCGCCGCGAGCCGAGTGGGCGGCGAGCGAGATCCTGCGCGAGGCCATGGCCGCGTTCCCGGAGAGCGAGCGCCGAGGCGGCAGCCCCGTGCTCGCGCAGCTCGAAGGCGAGGTCGTCGAGGCCGCCACGGAGCTGCTCACGGGCCGCGTCGGCCGTGGCAACCTCGCGCTGCTCACGCAGTGGGAGCGATTCCTCGCGTCGCTGCTGCCCGAGCCAGTGGCGAAGAAGCCAAACAAGAAGACGCAGGCCAAGGCCGAGGGCGAGGGCGAGGGCCCGAAGGAAGAGGAGACCGAGGAGGACGAGCGCAAGGCCGAGACCGAGGCGGCTGCTGAAGAACCGGCGACGCCGCTGGCGCCCGAGCGTCGTCGCCGTGCCGGCGGGTCGGTCAACAACGCGATCGCGCACGCCAAGGTGACGGTCTCGGCCGCCGTGGCGTTCCACCGCGCGTACGAGCGCCGGTGCGTCGAGACCGAGGCGGACGGCACCAGCGCCGACCTCTCGGCGGCGACGGCGCAGTGGACGAGCGAGATCGCCGCGGTCGTCGAGGCGACGCTCGTGAGCCCCGCGGAGGAAGCGCGGCGCAAGGGCGTGGCCGCGCAGATCGAGAGCGCGTTCCGGCGCGCGTCGCAGTGGCGCCGCTGCGACGTGCTGCTCTTCGGCAGCTCGCTCTCCAAGTTCGGCGCCAAGAGCTCGGACTTGGACCTGTGTCTGCGCGCCCATGCGCCGCAGAGCGAGGCCGAGACGGCGGCCAAGATGAGTGTGCGCGAGCTGCGGCTGCGCATGCGCCGCCTGCAGCAGGAGCAGCACGGCGACAGCTCGCGCAACGACGACGCGCTCTTCCTCGACGAGACGCTCACCAAGACGCGCAGGACCGTCGAGGCGCTGGCCACCACGGCGGCCAAGCAGCGCAAGAAGACCAAGAGCAAGGACGCGGCCAAGCTCCAGAAGCTCGTGCTGCTGGGCGCGCACTGGAGGTCGCTCGCCGTCGCGTTCGCGTTCTTCCGCGACAAGGCCGGCGACAAGGCCACCGCCAAGCACGAGGCCTCGGCGGCCGCGGCGGCCTACCACGCGGCGCTGCACCGGCAGCAGAAGGAGAGGCAGAAGGACATCTACGCGGCCGCGGCGCTGCTCGGGCGCAGCGGCTGCCACGTCGAGCTGGTCGTGGCCCACGCGCGCGTGCCCGTGATCGGCTTCACGCACAAGAGCAGCGGGCTCGACTGCGACCTGTGCTTCGAGAACTACCACGCGTGCGTCAACACGCTGCTGTTGCGCGCGTACGCCGAGCTGGACCCACGCGCGCGCGCGCTCGGGCTCGCCGTCAAGCACTGGGCCAAGCGGCGCGGGCTCAACGACGCGTCGCAGGGCTACCTGAGCTCGTACAGCTTCATCCTGCTCGTGCTCTTCTTCCTGCAGCACAAGGCGCGCGTGCTGCCCAACCTGCAGCACCCGGAGCTGCTGCGCGAGGCCGACGTGGCGCCCGTGGCGCTCAACGGCGTGGACGTGTCGTTCTGCAGCGACCTCGAGCGCGCGCGCGCCTTCCACGCCAAGACCGAGCGCAGCCCCGCGCGTGAGGCCACCGTGGGCGAGCTGCTGCGGGGCTTTTTCCGGTTCTACGCCGACGAGTTCGACTTCAGCGAGTGCGTGGTGAGCGTGCGGCATCCGGAGACGCCCATGCGCAAGCACGAGCGCTGGACGCGAGGCAAGCTCAAGGCCTGGCGCGTCAGCCTCGAGGACCCACTCGAGCTCGACCGCGACCTGGGCAGCGTGCTGCAGCTGCGGTGCCAGCAGCGGATCCTCGAGGAGCTGCAGCGCGCGCGGTCGCTGCTGGAGCTCGGCAAGAGCTTCGAGACTGACGTGTGCGTGGCGGCCGCGGCGGTCGGCAAGCCGCCCAGGAAGAAGGCCGAGAAGCAGGAGAAGAAGGGCAAAGACACGGACGCGACGAAGAAGCAGGCGGGGAAGAAGGACGCCGAGAGGAAGCCCAAGGACGCGAACGCGGACGGCAAGAAGCAGCAGCAGAAGGACGGCAAGGACGACAAGGAGACGGACAGGGCCGGTCGGCAGGACAAGCCCACGCCGAAGGAGCGGCCGCCGCGAGAGAAAAAGCACGAGGCCAAGCGGCCGCCCCGGAAGGAGAGGGAGAAGGAGGCGCGCTGGCGACCGCGCGGAGACGCCAAGACGGCCGAGTCGGCCTAGAGACGACGGTACTAGTAGTAGAAGAGCAGCCGTTCCCACGGAATAAAACCAAAAACGCACGGTCTCACTTGTTGCGGTCACGGTGGCGTCGCTCGCCAGGCGCTCGCGTGTCCGTTGACGTCTACAGCACGACACACTCACGTAATGAACTTGTCGTTGGGTCTCGTCGCTCAGTCGTCTTTCGGGACTTTGATCTTGGGCGTCGGCGCGGGCGTTCGTCGCGGCTTGATCACGTAGACGGCGTTGGCGTTGGGCTGCGGCGCCGGCGCAGGCGGCTTGGGCGTTGGCGTTGGCGCGGGCGCGGGCGGCTTGACGGGCGCGACGACGCAGGCGGCGAGACAGGCGTTGCGCTGGTTGTCGCACGTGAAGCCCGTGCAGAAGGAGAACTTGTCGCGGCACTTGGCGTCGCAGGACTGCGCCGAGACGCACGAGGCGAGCGCTACGAGCAACAGCGCGAGCAGCTTCATTGGGCGTCAGGCGAGCGGGTCTGCGAGTGTGGAGGGATCGCAGTCAGTCTGCCGGCAGTCGGTGTGTGGATAAGTTTCTCGGCTCCGGCTGGCGCTGCGAAAACCAGATGATGAGCATGGCGAGGATAGTCGGAGCGTCTCGGTGGTCGCCAGGAAGGGCAAGCGCGGACTGACTCTTCGACGGTGAGAGAGGGAGATCAAGTCAACGCCGGTGTCAGCAAGAAAAACCGACTAGCGATACCCGTCGGACAGACGAGGAGCGCTCTCTCGGGATATCACCAACGGGCGGACGGATCGAAAGGAGACCATCGTCCCCGCACTTGGGCGACTGTGCAGGCGGTGCTGGCGCTTGACACGGAGATGCCACCATTCTCCACCTTCTTTTGATTGGTTGTGGCGAGTTCGTGACCAGCGAGGCGTTGAAAGACCGAGTATCTATTCTATCTGGCATGAAGTCAATCGAACGCCGCGTGAAGGAGTGATGCACGGAGCGAGATCTTCACAACCACATCTCCGTGTGGAAGCAACTCAGTACTCCTTGAACCTTCGCAGGTCATGGTGTCGTCAACGGCTTCGTTGCTGGGTCGGGGTCGGCTGGTTATTAATATCCTCGGACCCTCGGCGACTTTCTTGCCCATGCTCAGTCGTTGCGGGCCGAAGCACCAACCGTGCGAGTTCAAAATCTCTCGTGCCCAAAAAATAAATATTTCCACGTGATTGAGTGACTCGAGTCATCAAAAAGATCTCGCTTGCAACTGTGGCCACCGCACGCCATGGTTGACCTGGTTCAAAAGGAGCTTCTCCTCCCATGATGCCGCTCTGGTTGAAGGCGTGTTGGCTCCGCCGACTGGCCAACATTGGAAGGCTTCCTGGGTGGCTTGGAGGCGGGGTGGCTTCAGAGTAAAAAATGGAGGATAGCTGAGTAAGTGCTCATTTCGGCGGATCTGAGAGTAAAATTTTCGCATTAGGATGAACCCTGAGTAAACCGCTGGGAAAGGATGATTCTAGAGTTAGGTCAGCTCACAGAAAGTGAGTAGCAGTATGAAATGGCGTAAGCGAGGTCGTCCTCCTCCACAATTTCGATTGTACCGTTGTGATACCGAATTATTCACTGGTAGCGGCCTCCACACTCGATCCACGTGGCAACGGAGCCTCGGAAGTGTTCCTTGGACACGATGCTATTTATCTCGACTTGCTTCTCTGTGACAAGGTACCAGTGAAAGGACGCGCAGGAAATCAGTGACGAGGTCGAACCGACGCCGCTTGGAGACGGTTCACTATCAGACTCGACTTATTAGACGACGTCCTAAGGGACAAAATCGTCGTCCGAGTCTACCATTACCCGTCGATAGTAGACGTCTGCTTGGTGCTGGTTCTTTTCTTCTACGCAAGTAGAGCAACAGAGCATCAGAGCATCAGAGAGACAGAGAGGGAGAGCGTACCGTTGTGCTCTCCAAGTGATTAGGATATGTGGTCCACACTAAAGTGTCAAAATATAGCCTGGAATGATGGGTGTTTGTGTGTCTTTAATGATGGGTGCTTGTGTGTTTTAAACACTCTGATAGGTGTTTTCATCACTCACAAACCATCCACACGTTGGTCACTTCATGCTTTTTGTGATATCTTACTCTGGCCTCATCTGATATCTGGGTTTACTCAGGTATCCCCCTTTTTTTACTTCCCCACCATCCGCACCCGGTGGCTTGTGTCCAGCAAGCACGCAAAAGCAAGCTGTTCCGCCAGTGACTTTACGCATTCGCGTCTCCGGTCTTGTCCAGCGCGATGCAGCAAAGCTCGAGGAAGTCGGTAACGTCAGTTCGCCGACGGAACCCACAAGTCGGTAACGGGCATGGTGCATTGCTCGGACGTTCCAATTCACAGTCACGATAGACAGGACGGTATTGGCATGCGAGAGTGGTGGTCCTGCCTGAGATAGTATACGTTCTTAACCGACAGTTCGAAATCCTGTCAAGCCCAGTTCCAAGAGCTCTCCATGCGGCTACTCTCGCTCGCGCCGCCGCGCGCGCGTGGCTGGCGCTCGTCTGTCTCTGCGTCTCCGCTGCTGCTGCGGCCGACCGACCACGCGCGGCTCTTAGGCGATGCGACGAACCGCCGCCCGCCGCCACCCACTCCCGCCAACGTCGCGGCGCTGCCGTTGGCGCTCGAGACGTTCCGCGCGCACACGGGCCACTTTGTCGTGCCGTACAAGTTCACGATCCCCACAAAAGAGTCGGCAGCTTCGCCGACCCGCCTCACGGGTCGAGTGGCCGATGCGAGGCGGATCGAGTGGCCGGAGGAGCTGCGCGGTCTCAAGATGGAGACAGGGATCCGATCGTTCTTCTCGCGGCGCCCAGTGCACCCGGAGATCGAAGCGGCTTTGCGAGCCATTGGGTTCCCTGTCAATGCGGATTGGCGCGACTTTGTGTGGGAGAAGCAGCGACTCCCAGCGCTGCGCGTGTTTCGGGAGCTGCACGGCCATTGCTTGGTGCCGGTGAAGGGCTACGTGGTGCCGCGAGACGACGATCGATGGCCGGTGGAGACGTGGGGATTGGGTTTGAGCAGTTTCGTTAACCGGATTCGCTCTGGGGCGTACCACTTGTCACCGGAGCAAATCAAGCAGCTGCGAGCTCTCGGGTTTTGTTGGGGCGTCCACGATTCGATCTGGTTTGAGAAAGTGATGCCAGCTTTCGAGACGTACAAGCAGGTGTACGGTGACTTGCGCATTGGTAGAGCATTTGTGGTGCCGTCTGAAGTGCCGTGGCCGAGAGAAACGTGGAGAATGAAGCTTGGAATGGTCGTGAACAGCATTCGCAATGGGAAATACTTAAAACAAGTCGAGCGCGACGCTGTCAAGCTGGACGAGCTGGGGTTCGTTTGGGATGCCGAGGGAGATAAATGGGACAACACCATCTTACCGGCTCTTGAGACATACTCGGCAGTGTTCGGCAATTGTAACGTCCCGCAAACCTTTAAAGAGCCAAGTGAGGCACCATGGCCGAGACCGACATGGGGGTTAAACCTCGGCGTGAAGGTCAGTAGCATTCGCGACGGAATCTTCTCCATTTTTGTAGAGCGCGATGCAGCAAAGCTCGAGGAAATCGGTTTTGTGTGGGACTCTCTTCCGGACCGCTGGGAGAACGCCATTCTACCAGCGTTCGAGGCTTTTTACGCGTTGCACAACCATTGCAACGTGCCGAAAAACTTCCAAGTGCCGAGTGACAAGCCGTGGCCAATGTGCGCATGGGGTTTGAAGCTTGGGTTTGCCTTTCAAGGTATGAAATACAGTGACGCTTTCCAGAGCCTCAGGATGCGAGACACTGAGCGGCTGAAGAAGATCAAACTGGACGTCGTTTTGAAGATCAACCCAAGCGAAATGGAGTAGAGCGATCTTGATTATTGCGGTGGGATGTGGCATAATCAACTTGACTGTGTTCATTCCGTTAGCGTTGGTGTCCTCCGATTGAAAGACTAAAACTGTTCGTTCGGAGTCACCTGGACGTGGTACGTCCGACCTTTGCTTTTTCGACGGGTTAGGCACGATGCTGGGCGTGAGCGCGCGCCGCTTGTTGGACTTCCATCAACTGGCGACCCAGATCGCTGTCTCCATCTGACCACTGATCGCGTCATCGTACGCGAGGCGGATACCGACACGAATCGCTTGAATGGATCTGGCGTGGACGTGTTGTACCAGGAGTTTGAAGGCTTCGAAATTGATCGCTTTTCGCACAGACGCTGTTGTGATCGCCTGGGCTGCGATGTCTAACGACGCAGTGAGCCACTGGATTTTGTCCACTCGGCCTCATGCGATAGCAGCCTGGAGAGTGGTGGCGAGTCGCCACAATGACAACGCGCCGTAGTTCCGCTTGACATACGCTGGATCTCGGCGGAGGCGGATCTTGTTGATCTCATCGTGATAGTGGAGAGTAGCCTTCTTTCGAAACTGGCGCGAATTGCTGCAGCCCGTGCTTGTCGTCTTGTCGCCCGTGTCTGAGGGTGGATCGAGCGAGGCCTAGACTGAAACACGGTGAGAGGTTGTCAAGAAGAACGGCTTCCGAGTAGAACTGGGTCTCAGTCCGCAGAACAAACTCAGTGCCGACTGGGTGTCGCGGCTCGAGCGGTGCCAACGTCGACGCCTCACCGTCGATGTGAACCCACCATTGGACCATCACTATGCCGTACTTCCTAGGTGTATCCATCTGCCGGTTCACTAGTCGCGCAACCACCAGGTCGGGCGCCCTCGAGCGCCCTCGGGTGTAGCTCCGGCTCCGACGAAGAAAAACCTGCATGGTGCTGTGATGAAGAGCAAAAGCCCAGTTGTAGTAGCCGTGGTTCGTTGAGGATGAGTGCCCAGACACCGTTAATGATGGGTACGGAGCGATCCTAAACAAATATCACACAGCATGAGTTGCGTTCTTCTCGTCCTCGGGTTACAATAAACTACGGACCTTTTATAGACCACCAGCCGTTGAGGATGACTATCTGGGCTTGGCCAGAACCGAGGATGATCACTCAGACAAGGACATCACCGAGGATCCGAGGCCCACATTGTGGAAATGAAGATGAAGGTGGTGCCAGAATCAGCGGCATGGACCAACAATGAAGCTGCAGCGAAGACCCCCGCAGCGAGTAGCGACGACGTGCCGGTGCTTCGCGGGTGGCAATCGTTTCTCGAGACGGCTCTTATGACTTTTCTGTCAGCTGAGGAAGGCTTGAATCGACGTTTTCGCCGAGTTCCATGCTCTGGTGAGAGCCAAAGTATCATCGCGGCTGCGAATCTGCAGGTTTCGACAGCCATCGCTTTCCACACAAAATCCGAGGTCTTGGACTGCACGAGTTCATCCAAGTCAGCAGCACAATCGACGAGTGAGATCCGAAGTCTTCATCTGTCGGTTTCGATGTCAAAGGAGGAAGAAGCACGCCGCGTGGATGTCGCGACCCAGCTTCAAAGTGCATTCCGTCGTTCTTCGCCATGGCCGAAGTGCGAGGTTCTTGTTTTTGGCAGTTCACTATCCAAGTTTGGCTCCAAGAACTCGGATCTCGATCTGGTTTTTCGCGCCGATTCCGACGAAGGAACTGTGTCGGATGTTTTGGTGCAGGCAAGCAACAGCTTTCGAGTTATTGCTGACATGGCCAAAACAGCAAGCGAGGCGATCACAGCACTCGAGTTTTCTGCCAGCCGCAAGAAATTGATGAAAGATCCTGTTCTGCATTCACGAATCGAAGCTTTGGCTGCGCACTGGAAGGCGTTTGCTGCCGCACTCGTGTGCAATTCTGGAATTGATCTAGACAGCGATGACGTCCCCGAGAAAGAAAACAGTCCAAAGCAGGATGCTACGGCGCAGTCTATGGCAGATCTGAGGGCCACAGCTGTCTTAGCCAACAAGAAGGAAAAAGGAGTGCGCCAGAAGAAAGCACACCGCACAGCAGGTCACTTATCACGCTACGGTTGCGTCATCGATCATGTTTTTGGACAAGCACGCGTGCCCGTAATCAAGTTCTCCCACATCGCCTCCGGCTACGCTTGTGACTTGAGCTTCGGTAATAACTTCGCATGCATCAACACAATGCTGCTGCGCGCGTACGCTGAGTTTGACAATCGCTCATGCTTACTGGGGATTGCCATCAAGCACTGGGCTAAGCGACGAGGGATCGCTGACGCGTCGCTTGGATTCCTGAGCTCGTACAGCTTCATTCTTTTGGTGATATTCTTTTTACAGCAAAAAGACATACTGCCCAATCTTCAACACCCCGAGCTGAAACGACAGGCGGGCATGACTCCAAAGACAGTTGAAGAGGTTGAGGTATCGTTCTGCACAGATATTTCTTCGGCGAAGGCCTTCCATTTTGCCCAGCTGACCAAGCAGGGTAAACAACCACCGCCCGACACCTTGACCGTCGGCGAGCTATTGGCGCAGTTTTTCCGCTTCTACAACGAAGAGTTTGACCACAACAGCTTAGTTGTCAGTATTCGTCATCCGGAACGTCAAATGACCAAGCGACAGCGCTGGTGCAAGAAGAAGGCGAAACCCTGGCGCTTTAGCATCGAAGACCCGTTCGAAAAAGATCGCGACGTGGGAAAGACTTTGTTTCGAGAGGGTCACGAGCACATCATTCGGGAGATCAGGCGAGCTCTCCACCTGCTTGGTGCGGACGCAACCTTCGAGGACATCGTGGTCCAAGCCTCCACCTCCATCTTGCCTCCACAACAACCCGCTCATAAGCCTGCCGAAGCCGTTATCTCACCATCTTGCCCAAATGGTTTCCTCACGAACGTTTCAGCATGGCCGGCGCTCAGCGCGACCGCGTCCGTCATTGTCAGCACCGAACCATCGACCACAAAAGATTCGCAGGGAGATTCAATGAACGAAACGAAGCCTTCTTGGAAGCAGATGGTGAATCGCGAGAAGAACAGTTCTCAGCCATCGTCGAGCAAGCCTACGCATGCAGGTAGGCACGCGCAGTCGTCACCAAACCGGAGACAGATCGTGCACGAGAACGGTAAAGCTTGATTAAGCTACCATGCTGACAGTAGATGATAACCTTTCTTGACTTGAATGCACAATGATAACAAAATTCTTACCGCTTAGATTTTCTTAGCGTGTCCCAGAACCGTTGGTGTACTTGTTTGATGCTTCGTAGGTGGCAAGCTGCTCAAACTGTATGCAACAAGTTTTGGTTCATAGCGTGCAACGCGAAGACTAGCGGTGTCCAAACGTCGCTTCGATGCAATGGCTGAACTCTTCAACGGGGACAGCCTCTGCTTTAATTTTGTTCCTAACCGTTGCTGTAGGTTGAGAGACGATGACGTCGAAAGCCTGCGTTCCGTTACGACGGCAATAGCGTCTTTCTCGCCGACATCTGCGGCGATCTCATCGCCCACAATACTCGTGCTACTAATATCCGAAACACGAAGCTTGCTGGGCGAGAAGCGCTTCCTCGTCTCGAGGAGGCTAACCTCCTCATCCTCCAAGAGTTCTCGCTGCTCAGCTGTTGGTCCACCGAGAACAAACGAGTGAGCATTGTGCAGGCTATGGCTGTGCTTCTTCCCGATTGACTCAAGCAGTTTCTGAAATAAAGTCTCGTTCTCAAGATTTCCTCGACAACCATCGTCGTCACGCTTGTCTTCGGTACCTTCATTCTCGCGTTTTTTTGTCAGGGATTCTCTCTGGCCTACTTGAGCTGAATCACATCCTTCATCGCTCGTATCGCCGATATTGCTTTGTCGACGAGTTAGACCAGCAGATCTGCGCTGTCCTTCCCACTCCTTGGTATTACTGTAGTCACTTTCTTCCCCCACTGACTCCATACTGGATGCTGCTGATGCCAGAAAGGCTCGAAGGCGATCCACTGACGACATCCCGCCACTTCCTGGACGCCCACTGTTCGACGAAGACGCTAACGATCCCCTAGTCATATTGATCCGCCGAGACGCTTGCCCTTCATACGTCTTGGCAAGTTGGTTGAAATGCGCGATGAGATTATCTACTGTTTGGATCGCGCGTGACGGTTCCGACTTCTGTCCTGAGGTCATGGCACCTAGCGTGAAGGCGGTGTTTGGTACTAAAGCGACCACGGATATGTAAAAGGTGGTGGTGAGATTGGTGTCGATCGCACGAGCAAGATCGTGCGGGAAGAGAACAATTTTATGTCCTTCTTGAATCGACGCCGATGATGTCCCCGGCACTGCATACTTCTCAGCCGACCTCCACATAAAATCAGACGAACACGGCGCAAGCGTTTCTGTGGACAGGAACAGATCTGCTTCTCCCCGGGTGGCGTGAAGCTTCACTGTGAGGATAGAATAGCCGGTGGGGTCTGGTGAATACTTAAAATGAAAATATTGCGTGTCGTGCTCGTTCAAAATGTCTCCACTTGCGATCTCACCAAGCTTAACCTCTTGTTGGATCTGCGAGCACGCCTCCCGGGTCACACGGCGCTCTCTAAAGGTGATGTTGGAGTCTGCCTTCTTCTTTCCGAGTTGGCTTGTGGTGATGCTACTTTTGTGTCGTAACTTCAAGGTGTCTAGTTGCTGCTGGTCGAATCGCTTCCTCATCAGCTGACTCTGTAACTCATCCTGTTGACGTTGAGCTTCCTCATGATCCTTAAGAGCATCTTTCAGAGGAGAGAACATGGATAGTTCAGCGTTGCCGAAGAACTCTGTCCACTTCCGCTTCATATACTCTTCTGCTTCCGCACTGAAGCCAATGCCGTCACCAAGATATTGTTTTTCGCGATCACCGTATAGAGCACGCTCGGCATCTTCGTCTAATCGAACAATATTCTTGCCGACTCGGCGTCCTGGATCGACTTCATTCAGACCACCAAGGCTGAGGCAAATCGATCCACCTTGGCGCCTTGGCGCAAATGCCAATGCTGCTAGCCCAGCAGTCTTTGTTGTCGACTTTTTTCGACCAAATCGTTTGTTGAGAGCAGCAATAAAACCTCGTGATAGTCGAAGTTTCATATCTTCAACTGCGAGGTTGTCATCGTCAGCGTCGTCATCATCCTGGAAGTCACCACTTCCATCGCAGTCGTCTTCATCACTGTCTGAGTTGTCTCGCGGCTTCCACTGACTCGAACGAAAAGGGTTTGAGATTATTGCAGCGCTCAGCTTGAACGTTGGTTGCTGGCTGAACTTGAACCGATGCCGAAGTTCTGCTGTGCTTGGCTTGGCAGCTGGATTCGCCAGCAGCGCTTTAGCCTCTTGCGGGTTAATGGGCGAATTTGTGGTCTTCGCTATCGGTGAATTGAGCTGCTCTATAACGGAATCTTCAACTGTCGGGACTGTTGGTACGATGTCGACATGGTTCGATGTCCCAAGGGACTCAACCGGTTTTGTCTTAGCAGGACGGATATCATCAAGACTAGGGTTTGTGCTGATTGACGACTGTTCGTACAGAACCAAATTGCTCGGGCTAGTCGAAGGAGTTGGCTCGACCTCGGGGGCCAGTTGACACCAAATTTTTGTCACGAGAGCGATATCACTTGCTGACCGTGGTCCGGCAATACATAGCTCTTCAATGTGAATCGGGTCTTCCTGAGATCGCGCAACATGCTCGGGTACGATTTTCGTGTCCTTTTCTTTTTTTTCGTCAGCCTCTGTAACATGATGAGTTTCCTTGACAAGAGATGGAGCTTCATGAGCTTTTGGAACAGCATCGGAGAAAGTTGCGTCTCGCACACCATTTTCTTCTTTATCACCGGCCCCGGACGCCATACCACCGGATAGGTGTGATTTCTTAACTTCACTCGTCAGGGCATCTAGTTGAGGTTTTGTGGCATCTGCATCACGATGTTGCGCGGCAGCGTTGATGATCACTTCGGCAGGTGGGGAAATCTCGTCACGAGCAACATTGCTCGGACGAAAAGATTCAACGGAGGAAGTCGCAATCACCAGCACAGGTTGGAGGATTTGGGCGCCACTTTCATGCCGTGAGTTCCACTTCGATTCCACAGGCGAGTCTACCTCGGCAACATTCTGACTGACTCGCTCTTCTGGGCTTACGAAATCGACGGAGATGCCTTTGTTCTCGTCTCGAGGGACACGGTGGGTGAACGCGTCTACGGTAGAGACTGCTTGCTTTTGTCCAATTTCTGCATGCTTCTCGACTGAAGGAATAATGAAGGCTGGATCCTCAGATCTGGTTAGCGATGATACTGTTATTTGCGGTTGAGCCAGTTCAAAGTGCTTCTCTGAGTCGTGCATTTCGAACTTGGCCAAGCTGGTAGAAGGCAATGCCTGCTTTGGTGATCGCGAAGCATTATTGCGAGAAGGAGCAGGAGGAGATATCTGGCTGTAATGTCTGCGATGCGCTGCCGCCGTTGCTGAAGCTGCCGCGGCTGCTGCTGCAGCGTGAGCGGCCTGCTCACGTGCAAATGTTGCACGATGCTTACGCTCTTCGTGCAGGGACAGTCGCTCGCGTTGTTCTTCCTCGTGCTCTTCGATTAGCCTCTGACCCCAAGCTATTGCTTCGTCATTCACACTTGACGATTCAATGGTCCATTTTCTGTCCGAGGGAGAGAGTTGCTTGACTTCGATTCTCCCTCGACGAGGAGTGGTATCTGGGAACTGAACATAAATGCTCCCATACGACTTTTGAGAGTCAAGATCTGCTGGTGTTTGGTATTGCTGTGGATTCCTCGTATCGAAGTGATGAACCGCTAACGGTGGAGGGTCACGAGGCGTCACACCACCAAGACCACACTCGGCGCCAGGTAACAGAGCTTGCGATATGACTGCAACAGGTTTTGGCCTTGTTCCAGAGGGACGGACACCAATTACAACGGGTTGACGTTGTCTCAGGACTCCAGGTTTCCGAGTTGAGGCGTGAATCGATGAGTTATAGCTATCAAGAGCATTTGTACTCGCGCTCTGCCGAAGGGAAGGCACCGACCCGTCAACGTAGAGACCGTCATTCGCGGATGCCGGGTTGTCGCTCAAGAGCTCGTTCATCGATAATGTGCGCATCATCGCAGGTTTGTCCACCACAAAAACACCCTCATATAAACCACCGACACGGCGCTTGTGCTGGTGATGAACTGACTCGTCCCTCGCACTCTTCGTTGTATGGAACCCACGTGGAAGTAGTAGAGCTGAGCTTCGGTGCATGTATACTTTCAACATTTCTTGCAGCTCCGGCGAGACTTCAAGCTTGTAGTCCTTACAGAACGAAGGTATCTCGCGAAACTTCAGCAGTGATTTCGTACGAATACCCACAATATACAGCATCGCCCAGAAGTCCAAATAGCATATACGACCGTCCCCATTGGTATCCGAAAAACGCTTTCTCGCAGCTATGATGGTGTTCTCAAACGTGAGCGAGTCTTGGTATCGCTTCGAGCCAGCCGCTTCTTGCTCTGAGAGATGTTCGTTCGGCCACAAGTACTTCAATCGCCGCAAAATGGACTCAAAATCGGTAACTTCTGCCAGACCAACGCGTTCGTGGTCGTAAAACACAAAGCAGCTCAGTACTAGACGAAGTTTCTCTAGCACTGAGGCGAGCGCTTCCTCATCGGCTGGAAGTGGTTGGAAGGCTACAAGTGGTTCCTTGAACAGTGTGCGCTCGACTACGCGAAATTCAGTAGTTTGTTGCTTCCACTCACCCACAAGCAACCGAAGAAATCGATGGAGCTCGATCCACCTTGGGCCACCTTCTCCAGGTTGCAATGACCGGTCTTGGTGAGGCCTTGTCGGGGAATCTTGAGAATAATCCTCCATGTACATCAGGATGTTTTGGAGATAACCCGGGCTCACCAGCGGGTACACGAGAAGCTCCTGCGCACAAAACAATGCATTTGATAAGCTGACAAATTGCCAAGTCGTTGCCTTGGTAGAGTCAGAACTGGATCCTCCAGCGGTGACATCTGCACTCCCCATAATCGGATCCCCACAAACAATCATTTCACGAGCATGAAACCAGCCGAAGGCTGTCACGCATAAAGCAACCATCTTATGGGGGACCTGCTCATCCACGTCAACTCGCTGAAAGAGTGCTAATAACTCACCGAACACGGCAACAGCGTCGATCTCGCGCACAAAGTGACTGACAGACACAAAGAATTGCTTCAATTTCATCTCGACGATGTACTGAACGCCGAATTTATGCTGAAAGTGATTCCATAGCGCAGAGTGTATCGTCAACTCTTCCCCTTTTCGGTACTCCTCTTCGTTCTTGTACAAAAGATGATGCGCGGGCTCCATCATTGTCGTATAGACATCTGAGATGATACGCATGATCATGCGTGATGTGAAGTGCGGCCTGAAGCAGTTGGACTGCACTGTTATTGAGTGAAGACGTTGTCGGCATCTGATGCATTTTCCATTATCGTTTTGTCGCTGGTCATCAATTCCTTGATCCCACTCTATTAAGATGTTTGGGCCTGAACACCAGCAAAACCCATTCGTCCACATTGGCTGAAAACTCGCGGACAGATGCAGTGGGTTCAACAAATCCTGGTCGGGCAGACGCACACTATCCTGAACAATCGGTGCTGCGGATATGCGTTCATCTTTCACGCGTCTTCGTCGCCTACCCTTCGGTTCCACATTGCCAACCTCATCGACTATTCCAGTAGATGAGGCTGGTTCAGCTTCAACCTCTTGATTTGAGCTTGGGAGTGGGAATGGTTGCCATTTCACAGTCTTCTCTCCGAGAATACTGTAAGTTACTACAGGGACAAGCTTGACAGCGTCTTTCTGCTCCTTCAAGAGCTCTCGTTTTCTGCGAGGCATAGCCAACCGTTCGAGAGCATCACTTCGGAATCGGCCTGTTTTTGACTTTCGCTTCGAATGACCACCAAGGGTGTCCTGATCCATTCCGGCAGATCGCTGCATTTCAACGAGAACGTTGGTTGCATCTGCTACAGTGAGGCGAGTTTTGGGATCAAGTTTACAGTCGTGGAGATACTTGCGGACCGCAAAATCAGCCCGGAAGTGCTTGCTCAGAGGCAGGTGATGCATGGTCAAGAGCTGGCTGAGACTCTCAGCTGCAATCGTTCCTGACGTCCCGCACGAAGATACGAATTGGCGCACATACACAGCGATCACTTCTGTATCAATTGGAGATTCGTTCGCTTGGTCTGTCAACCAACCCTCCAATGGACCCGACATTGAGTCTCCATAGCCAGAGCGGGGTGGTTGGCCGAAAGAGTCAGCTAATGACGCTGGAACAACAACGTCAGGGATACTGAAGAGGCTTTCATCTGAATGTGATGCTAGCGGCGGTGAAACTGGTAGTGGTAGAGAGCTTGGCCCAGGCTGTGACTCTTCTTGGGAGAGAATTGGCGATATTGAATCGATGGATGTGCTGTCCTCTCCGTCAAAACTCGTCAACAATTTCTCTTCGCTAAATTCACCTGCCGCGACGCGAGACACTTCAGACTCGATCAGCGTGAACTGACAGATTTCACTTCTCATAGCTACGTAGACGACACCCATGAAGAACATTGAATCGACAATAGGTCCACCCAAGTCGAAAAAGCGGGTTTCGGCTACGTGGTCTGTAATTACCCACAGCACTACCGTCATGTCAAAAGACGCGGAAATAAACCTCGAGTTATCGACCGCAGTGATGCTGGAAACTCGGCGATCGTGTCTTCCAGTGACGGGAATCTCTATGTGCCTACCGCTCGCAACATGAAGCCTCCAAGCAGAGAAGGTTCCGTCTTCATAGCCAACAACAACCACGTTCGAATCTCCAATAGCCTCAGCGCACGAGCACAGCAGTCCGAGGTGAGTCCCGCTTCCTCTTGCACTCGCTGTGTTGATGTGGTCAACAAGTTGCATCGACGGAATTGACCAGAGTTTGATCATACCATCGGCAGCAACAGATACGATTGAGGTGGCCTCTTTAGTCCACGAAAAAAGATTCACCACATGTGAAGAATGCGGCGGCGGAGTGTCCAGTCGAATATACGCTTCAAGCACGTATTGACCGTTCTTCGTGTGAACCCCATTTAGTGAAACACGCCAACCTACGATCGCCCCAGTTGCAGCACCAGCAAACACGAGCACGTGAGTTCGAGTGGAGAGCGACTTGAGTTTAAGCAAACCACCCGAGCTGTCATCACAGATCACTGCCGAACCAAGAGGATGAGTGCTGGCCAGCTTTGTGCTCATAGTGTTCCCCATAGTGACTAGACTCATTGCTGTCACCTCACTATTAAAACGCGGGTCTTGTAACAAAACAGCTCGTCGAAATGTTGATCTGTCCCCTTCAAAAGCTTCAACAACACCGGTACTCCAACCACACAAAATCCACGGCTCACTGAAGTCGATAGCACAAACTTTTAGTCGGGTGACACGCACATTGGACTTTGGATCAATCGGAGAGGGCGGGGTTAGTATGAAATCTCGCGATTGATCGAGCGTCGAAGACCCCAATGCTGATATACCTAGCCGGTGATAGCTGCTCGAGCCGCTTAAGGAAACAGCCGAGGCAACGCTATCACGATGTGGATACAGTTGCACAGTAAAAAGGTCCTCACCTTGTGATAGTTCGTGAACCACTCGAACGAGTGGCTGAATCTTGATCACATGAATCATATCACTCCTCGTCACGATGAGCAGGTTCTCACAGTAGTTGTTCATTTGCACGCAAACGCGAAGGGGAATAGTGCGAGTCCACTCACCCACTCCACATCTCTTCTTTCTCCTCATATCAGTTTGAGTGCTTGGGTCGAGACCAAGACTCCAGAAAAAGTCAAGACAGGGAGATATTGAAATGGGATCTTCTTCCGATGCTGAGACACAAAAACGCCAGTGTTTGATGTCTCCATTCGCTCTCTCAGTTGAATACAACATGAACGCTTCAGTTCTGTCGTCGTGAAATGGCTGCAGCTCGATTGACTCGATCGCCGATCTATGCATCCTGCTTTCATTATCCGAAGGAACGACAGATTGGGGGTTGTCGTCTTCACTGTTGCTTTTCCTGGACATATTCCACACCGCAAGCAATCCGCTCTGACAGCCGACCACCAGCCACTTTCCACTAGGTGGAGAAGCTAGACTTGTGATGACGGTGCCTTTATAAACTATTCGACGGGCCAATGCGAGACGTCCCTCGCCTTGATCTCGCCACTCCAAGACAACACACTCTAGAGGAGCAGCACAATCAATGTCATCGTCGAAGACACAAATTCCAGATCCGAACAAAGCCTTCACTTGATGAGCACCCGCGATGCACTCAATCGGGTCGCTATGCCACATCGTCGCGCGCGTTGCTTTCTCAACACAAAGAATGACACGGTCAAGACCACCGACTGGTTCAGCACTCGAGGCGACGGATAGAGCCGAGGCAGGCCGTCGAAAGGCACGCTTCGACACCTCCAAAATCTCGATAACATTGCTTCGCTCTTCGTCCACAGTCGGCGTCGCCACGCGCACCGCGCGACTACTTCCTCTGCTGTTGTTCCCCCGTGTGCTCACGGCGGACGCGAGGACGAGTCGTCCTGTGGCTTGGTCAAAGCAAGCGCACCGCAGTGAATGGATCTGAGGGCCAGTGTACACAACGAGCTTCTTGAGTGAGGCTGGTTCGAGGAAGAGCACGCTGTATCCTGTCCTCTCGGGTCGCTTCGTCCTCCCACCAACAGAGTGGAAGGCACTGAAGACGCAGATGAACACATCGAGCTCATGCGCGTACACGAGCGACACGAAGCTAAGCGTCGTGGAGGCGATGGGATCGACGGCACCGGACTTGGGCGGCGATTTGCTTCCTTTGGCAGGAGGCGGCGGCGACGGTGGCTTGTTGTCGAGGTCGAACAGCGGCGTCGACCGGATCTCGCGCCGCAGACTGAAGAGCCGCAGTGTGTGCGGCTTGAGCGTGTGTGAGCCGTATGTGAGCAGATGGTGGCGTCTGCTGTCGTACGCCGCGGCGTCAATCGCGATGCCGCCGCAGTTGAGCTGGTGGCGCAGCTCCAGCGTGGGCTTTAACTTCCCAGTCATAACGTAGGTTGCAGAGCACAACACCGCCTTTGATCGAACGTGCAGAGCCTTCTATATCGAGCGCGCCACTATTCGACCAGTACCGTCGACGAGAAGACCGTCCACACCTCGAGATTACCCGCTTCGTTTCTGCATAGTCTAGAGGTCCTTCCCGCCCGTTTCCCAAAAATGCCATGTCGAGAATTGCACCCTGTGTATTTACGACAAGACATTATCGACAAAATCGACAGAGGTCGAGAATTCCTCCTTCAAGGCCTCTTCGAAAGTACTCCACGACCAGAGAGAAGCATGGAGAAGACACCGCTGCTGCTCGCCACGCTCTCCACACAGGCGCCCTCGACCGCCGCCCATGCGTGCGCCCCGTCTCTACACGCCGACGATGTGCGCCTGCTCACGAGCGTGCGCGTCGTGGCGCGCGCGAGCGACGCGCTGCAGCGCTGCCCGCACCTCGCGCTGCACATCTCCGAGCTGCTCGACTACTCGGCCCAGTGGAGCGTGCCGTCGGCCGCGCGCTGCGGGCATCTCCATCTGCTGCACAGGCTCGCGTCGCACCGAGGGCGGCCGCTGGACGCGAGCGAGGTCGTGCTGGCCATGCGCAGCGCCGTCAAGCGTGGCCACTTGCAGGTCGTGCGCTGGCTCTACGCGAACCTCCCGCCCACCATTCTCCCGGGCAACATCATGGACTTTGCGGCCTCGAACGGACAGCTTGAGATCGTCCAGTGGCTCCACGAACACACGGACGAGACGTGCTCGACGCGAGCGATGGACCGCGCTGCACGCTTTGGCCATGCGAGTGTCGTCCAGTGGCTCCACGAGAACCGCACGGAAGGATGCACGCAAGCGGCCATGGACGACGCTGTATGGGACGGTCATTTCGACGTGATCCGGTACCTCCACGCCCACCGCTCGGAAGGCTGTACGCCCGAGGCCATGGACCGCGCGGCGTGGAAAGGCCACCTCGACATTATCGAGTTCCTCCACGAGAATCGCCATGAAGGATGCACGACCGCCGCCATGGACAATGCTGCGTGGGAAGGGTACCTGGATATCGTCAAGTACTTACACTTCCACCGCCCAGAAGGCTGCACGAAGAGCGCCATGACCATCGCTGCTGTGTATGGCCACTTGGCGATCGTCCAGTTCCTCCACGAGCATCGCAGCGAAGGCTGTTCGACCCATGCGATGGACGGCGCGGCAGCTCACAACCACTTGGATGTCGTCAGGTTCCTCCACGAGAACCGTACAGAAGCTTGCACGGTGCGCGCGATGGACAGCGCTGCGCAGGAAGGCCACTTGGAAATTCTCGAGTTTCTGCACGCCAACCGGACCGAGGGATGCAGCAACGACGCGGCGATCGGCGCTATTGAGCGCGGGCGACTTGACGTGCTCCAGTGGCTCTGGCAGCGGTATGCCGACGTCTTCAACATCGAGTTGCTTGTAATGAGGGCTGAGGCTTTAGGCCAGGAAGAGGTTCGCTCGTGGCTCGAAACGACTGAGGCGGCTGAGCTGGCAAGAGCAACGGCTGCCTTACCACTGGAGACAGAAACTCGACAGCAGTGAGGACGCGTGGCAGATGGAAAGATCTTTGGTGTCTGTGCAGGGGCGTTTCTCATTTCATGATAACGCAGTCTCGGTGACTATGCATAGCTGTATTTGCGTGGCAAGTATCGTTCCTTCCAGTCTGCAACTCCGCAAGCCTAATATAGCCGCGCGTCCTCGAAATCGGACCCCGAAGATGTTGGCGAGCGCGTTGTTCCCTTCCTCAACAGCCCGCTCAGACCTCTCGGGACTTCCGGCTGCAGAGAACCAGCGACTCTAGAAAACCACGTGCGGGGTGTATCGAGCGGCCCAGCCACTGAGACTCCAATCACTTCAGAAACTTCGACGACTCACACACGCTAGTCAGCTCTCCCGGTTTTCGTGAACGATGGGTTGCGTGAACTCGATCGGAAAGGAGTCAGGAGGCATGAAATATTCGAAGCAGTATTGCCGCATTGTCCAGCGCTACCTCCCGCACTTTGTGTATGACGAGCCATCAAATGATCACGACCGACTCGCCGCGTTTGCCCACTGGGAGAAGACCTACCGCGACACGATCCATTCGGAAAAGACCGCGGCTGAATCGCCCGTGGGACGGCTGTACGCAGCGTTCTACAAGTACCTCTTCGATAACTCGGCGCAGCTCAAGCCGCTATTCCAGGCGTCGCATGCTGTCCAGAGCCGTGTGCTGACGCATATTAGTACGGGTATGAAAAGCCTGCTGTCGTCTGAAGATCTCGTGCAGAAAGTGATGCACCTCGCGCTGGTTCACATGAAGATTGGCGTGAAACCGGACGACTTTGATCCGCTGGGCGAGGCGTTGATCCAGGCGATGAAGCAGACGACGGGGGCGGCGTGGGACGAGCGCACTGAGACGGCGTGGCGTCGCATTTACTGCCACGCGTCAATTTTGATTTTAGTGAACATCCCGAACGTTCACATCGACTTGGACGACTTCAAGGAAGCGAATGACGAGAAAGAATGATCTTCTGCAAGTTCAGACCGGCGGGGAGGCCAGGCTTAACAAAATTGGTATGAATAAAATTGGCATGAGATGGTGGTTGATGATATTGCTCTCCAGTCTTTACTTATGGCCGTGGTAGTGGCATAGTCCCTTCATCCACGCCGCCTTCTCACAGCCCTCGACAGCGCATCGCTTGGCACCGCCGTGGGCTTGGCAGATCCCTTTCAAGTGCGCGGCGTTGGTGCACCCACTCACTGTGCATCGTGGGCCACCGCCGTAGGTCTTGGATCTCCCTCCCGTGCTTGCGCCGAATCGACATCCTTCGACAGCGCAGCGCCGGCCTCCGCCGTGGCCACGGCACTTGCCGCTCAGTCGCGCGAGCTTCTCACATCCTTCACTGAGCAGCACGTCCGTCCGCCGTGGACGAAGCACTTCCCACGCGACAAAACCGGACGCAGACACCCTTCTTCAGGACACTGCTTGTCTCCGCCGTGACGACGAAAGCACTTGCCTTTAGTTCTTGAAAGAGATCTACAGCCGTCGATCTTGCAAATGGGCTTCGGGTACTGTAATTTTGAAGGTGTTGGCGTTGAAGGATCAGTGTTGGAGTGGGTTTGCGCCTCGCTGGATGTTTGGGGAAGTGAGACCGACGAAGTGGCCATCTTCTTCTGTCGAGGGAATCGTGCTCGTCGTTTTGGTTCTTGTTTCTCCAGTTCTCTGAGTTGGCGCTGACTCTCAGCGTCACATCCGCTACTGGAACAGGCTTCCTCTTCGTCGATAAATGACCTGTCAGTCTCTGTATCCGAGCCGGATTGTTCGACACGACTTGTCAAGCCGTGACCTTGAGTGAACAAAGATTCGGCACCGTGACCAAGCGAGTATTCTTCCTTAGTCCCATCGAAATCGACCTCGGACTCGGTTTCAGACCCGCAGACATCCATCCGATCTGGAAGCGGGAGACAATTGTCCTGATTCGATCGAAAGAGAACATGGATTGGTCTTGAGAGATATCGAACCCTCAGAACCAAACATTCCACACGTCACAGCAGGTCGAGTCTCTCCTCAACAACCGTCGGAAAAATCGCAGCACCAGTCGAAGCAAGCAATCCTCGTTAAAGGTCTCGCTCATCAATAGCTCGCTCGCAGATGTGAGCGACTCTTTGTCAAGGGGTTGAAGACGTTGGTGCCACTCACGGATGGACTCCTCAAAGGCATGCTGAGAGCACTTCTCTTGCCGCCACACCAATTCGCCATAGTCGGTTATGTCACATCGCTTTCCTTCGCCATGACTTTGGGGCGCACTGGTGTCGGTAGAGATGTCGACTTCGTTATGGATTGGGGACGAGTCCGCAGCATTCAGCGCTTCGCTGCCGTCGTGGACCAAGCTGTTATCAACTCCTGTCCCATTATCAGCGGATTCGTCAACTGACAATGGCGTAGCCTCGCCATGGCTGGCGCGCACATCACCACTTTCGGCGGCAGTGAAACCCACTTCCACGGGATATCGAGCTCTGATGTAGTGGGGGTAGCACTTCTTGGCTCTGTACATGTTCTTTGTGCACCCGTCGATTGCGCAAGGCTGCATCCATGCATGACTGACACACATGCCGCCTCTCTTGGCATCGCTGACACACCCTTCCACAGAACAATGCCTTCTCACAACTGGATGCGAAGAACACCTTCCGCGTCTGTGGACAGGGTTCGTGCAGCCGTCGACTTGGCACTTGGTGCCTCGGCCATGGAGAGCGCACTTGCCTCTGCGTTTGACGAAACGCACCCATCGACAGAACATTGTGGTTGAATATGTCTGTAGCACTTTCCGGAACTGCGAGCATTCTTCGTGCACCCGTCATTTGAACACTGTCCAGTCCCGCCGTGGCGGACTCACCTGCCACGCGACTTCTTTTGCCTGGGGCAGCCCTCCACTGAGCACATCCGGTGAGATCGTTGACTCACTGCTAGATCTAGATCAAACCGCGCATTGGACTCGACGTGCGGGGTCAGCTCACCCGCCGATCCTGTTCGCGAGCAGTTCGAAGTTTCCTCGTTGCTTTGCCCGGCACCCAAAAGCAAGGTTACGTCGCGAAGCCTTCTCTGTCAGCAGGTGCATCCGCGTCTACACGCATCCCCAGTCGTTGTTCGCTCTTCGCCACAACCTCTTCCTCACTGGCGGCCTCGTGGAGATCGTTGCCACCAAACGAGAGATCGGCATTCTCCATCTCCGAACTCTCCGTCTCCGTGCCCGACACGTTGTGGTCACGATCGCTCTGGTGGTCCGACAAGCTCATGTCATCAAAGATGGTGTTCGTGGTACCAAAGAGCACCATCCCCGCGATCTCCCGACTGGATTCGACATGTCTCTCACTCACACAGTCGGACTCACCGCCGCCTTCCTCCTCACGCTGACTCTGCTGACCAAACGAAGAGACCGTTTCGGTCATTTCCTCTTCTTCCTCCTCGTCCTGCCAGTCGTCCGTTTGAACTGAGACATCGACGTTTCGCTGTGGGGACGAGACCGTGCGTTCCAGATCGTCAAGCTGCTGCAGCACCTGCGTCGCCTGGGCCACCAACTGCTGCTGCAGACTCGCAACAGCCTCCTGCAGGTCGCGGATCGTGTCGACGACGCGCTGGCGCTCAGAGATGCCGCTGATCGAGGCCGTGAGACGGACGCCGTCGCCTGGAGACACCGCCGACGCGAGAGGAGACGGCGCCACAGCGGCGACCATTGACGCGACACCAGTGGTCTTAGGTGAGACGGAATAGGGAATCGAGGCAAGCTGACCAAATGGACTTATGTACTGGACGTCCACATAGATGTCTAGATCAAATTGTTCTTATCTGATACATGTTTCTACCGTAACGTTATCAGGCATGCCCCACGCTTGAGACGCCATGCTGCTGCGTTGCTGCGGTCTCACCCGTGCCAGCGGCGTTTTGGACAGCAAATTTGTGGCTGGAACTCGTGAACCAAAGCGACGGCGAATTGGTGCTCGCGACCGCACGCACCAAAACATACAGGAGGCTTGTTAGCAGTTGGAAAGCGTTGAGCAGCAATTGCCACTTCGACTCTCAACGCCGATAGTCGCTCCTCTATTCATCCTTTTCTCGCTGAACACGCATCGCCGTAAGATATTCTGAACACGTTCGGTACGCCATGCGAACACCCATCACCACCACCATGACGGGCGAACTTGCCAACTGCTTGGGCACTCTTCGTGGATCTCAACAAACGGTATCTATCACCTTGACCAACACACAACCATTCTTCACGGCTCCATTGGACAAGAATCGACTGACTGAGCGGTGAGACTTGCCATCGTGACGGCAGCACAGACCTCGTTTCTTGGCACTAATTGTTCACCCTCCCACTGAGCAATGCCTGCCCCAAACACATTAGCCGCCTCATTGGGGTTTCTGGAAACACGAGTTGATCGAGCACCAATACCTACTATAGTGGTGGAAGCTCATACTACCTTTATGGACAGCATTGGAGCACTTGTCCACAGAGCGCTGGGCACCACTGCGCGGCGTCTACACGCGCGGCCTAGTTGGGCACTCTGTGTACACCAAATGTGGCACTGGGGTCGAGGTCGGGAGTAAGGAACATGCGTCCGGCTGTCGAGTGCAACAATGGTGTTTGCTGATCTCAGACTCACACGTAGTAAGAAGCCAACTCAACCTCGTTCGGATGACCGATGGTTCTCCTGCTCTGTTGGTGTCGCTACTTTTGGATTTCCGTGTGTGTCCATGTATGCATCCGGTCGGGCGAGCGACTTGATCGGATCTTCATGGTGTGCGTGCGTACACCAGTCTGCAGCCACGATCCTCTCTCGTCCATGATTGACTTTCGTTCCGACTCGACTTGCCTCCTCAACTCTCAAAGCTACTGTGTCTTCATTACTTGCCGTTCAGCCGTCTCTCTCATCCCGCACGGCCTTTTCGTCGACCTTTGACTCAACTGATTCGATTCTCCCAAACGAAAACATCATGATCTTCCTTCTCATCCGAGTCAGATTTGAAGATTTGACTTCCAACGCGAGAAGTACCCTATCCACTCAGCACCTGTTCGCCCATTCGCCGTTCCCATTAGAACAGCTATGGTCGTGAGCTTTGCATTGACCCGACCCTTTTTTGAATAGATTAGCTCACCCATCCACCGAGTATCGAGCCCCTCCACCGTGATGTGTGCATTTGCCACCTCTACGGGCACTCGTCGTGCACCCATTCACCGAGCATCGCAAGCCACCCCTATGGCCAATGCATTTGCCCTCTCTCACCGAGGTGTTGGAACAAGAGTCGAGCATTGAGACTTGCCACCGTGACGGAAGCACATATCTCCTTTATGGGCAGCGTTGCTGCACCTGTCGGCCGAGCAACGCACCCCACCCCCATGGCGTTTACATCTGCCGCCTCGCAGGGCGGCTTTGGAACACGAATCAACTGAACACTCATATTTACCACCGTGACGAAAGCACAGATCGTCTTTTTGAGCAGGCTTGGTGCACCCGTCCGCCGAACAACGCTTGTTCCCACCGTGGTGAGCACATCGGCCACCTCTTTTGGCGACATTGGAATACGAATCGACTGAGCATTGAGGCTTGCCACCGTGTCGATAGCATAGACCACGTTTTTGGGCAGACTTGGTGCACCCGTCCATCGAGCAACGCGCACCACCGCCATGGCGTTTGCATAAGCCACCTTTTTGCACACTCGATGAACACTTGTCGACCGAATGCCGAACGCCACCACCGTATCGAACGCACTTGCCTCCTCTTCTTGCAGCCGAAGTGCAACCCTCCTCGATGCATCGCCGGGCTCTTCGATGAGAATTGTCACCCCCTCCGATCGAAGAATCAATGCCAACTACTTCCACGGGACTCAACAAGACGTGAATATCCAGACCTACACGCCTTGGTGCTGCCTGACTCTCTCCAAAAGTCGCATCAGTATCAAGCGATTCGGAAACTAGATCGCGCGACGAACTATTCGCGCTGACTGCGGCGTCCTCTACTGAATCAGCTGCTGTCTCGGCGCTCCCAGTTGCTGAAGTCGGTGCCAGTTCCCCAACACTTCCAGATGGCATAGACGACGCGATAGCGTCTTCCAGTCGTGTGTGCATACAGCTATCGGTAACCAGTGTCATCTCTCGATCAGAAGCAGTACGTTCATCAGTGACTTCCGCGCCAACTGGACCTGTCACCTCCGCTTTGAGGACCGCAATCTCTCCATTACTTGCCTGACCCCACACGGCATCGTCGCCTGTCTCTGCATCGTCCGACTCGGTCTCCGAGCCAATATCATCGCGATCTTCCTCCTCGGCCTCCTCGTCCGACTCAACCGTCCTCACATCCAAGTCCACCTCCCAGTGATCACTCGCGTCGTCCGACAAACTCGCACTCTCCTCTCCTGACAGCGACTCACTTCCAAACAGCACCATCCTCGCCATCGCGCGACTCGACTCAGGTATCAGACTCGCTCTCTCGCTCGCCACATTAACGTCGTCGCCAGCGTCTTCCTCTCGCTGACGCTGCTCGGTGGTCGATCCGATCGCCTCCGTCTCCTCCGCCGCGCGCACTGACGACTCAACCCTCCCAGACTCGTCCACGAGCCCGCTCTCCTGTGACACCATGGCCTCGAGGCCGCTGAGCTGCTGGAGCACGTGCGTCGACAGCGTCACCACCTGCCGCTGCATGCGCGCGACCGCCACCTGCAGCTCGTAGACCGTCGCGAGGACGCGCTGGCGGTCGCAGGCGGAGGCGTCGCCATGGGCCGCGGCCGTGAGACAGGCGCCTTGGCGTTGAGACGGCGGCGCGGCGGCGACAGCGGTCACTGTCATTTTGATGGTTCCGCCTTCTGAATCGATTGGGTGATGGCTTCACTGACATGAGATGTTTTTAACAGTCGCCTAGAAGAGTTAATGGTGTTCGTATCCGACGCATGCTCCCCAGACATCGAGATGACCTGGATCCTTCTTGGGCACCGAAGAGCACCCACATTCCCGCAGGCTGCTGCGTAATTTGCCACGCGATGTGCCGGCACTTCAGGTTGAACTGAAGTCATCATCTTGAACAGCTCAAGAGTTCACAAGTTCAAATATCACCACAATCCTCATGGTATGAATTTATCTGAAGATGCAAGTCTCCCGCTAATGCTACAGCTGCTACCGCGCGGACTTTAACTACCTCCCTGGCAGCTCGGTCTTCTACCGGGCTCGGGCGCATTGTCGAATCTCTGCCAGTCACGGCCGAAATGACAAGTGAGGCTTCAAAGACTTTCAGCCAGTAACTTTCACCAAGCAAACGAAAGTCACGTACACGCCTTGGCCTTCTCATTCACTCTCAGCTGACGCAAGTGCATTTTGCGACGTGATTGGATTTTGCGACGAGTTAGCGTTGTTCTAGCCACTTTTCGAGCAAGAATTGGGCAATCCCCTTGTGGCCACGACGGTGGCCGTTGTGGACAAACAACGTTCTCGTCGATGTTCATGGAGAAATGAACGATGTGTCGGAGGCCGTTACGCGCAATGTCGTCCATGGCGTACCAACGGCAGCACTTTCATGGTTTTTGTTTAAACCCACAAGGAATGAATCCGACTCTGACTCGTGCAGATACTGAGGGAGGAATCACCAAGCCGTCGGTCTGCCCAGATATAAACTGTCTCAGGTCTCGCTTTGTACATAGAGCTCCAAAAGGCCTTTCTTCCGAATCCACTCGACGACCTCGACGGGGCCTAGCCTCACGCAGAGCTGCAGCTCAGCCGACTGAAACAAAGACGGGTAATGCTCATAGAGAAACTCGAGAACTTCAATTGATTGCTGCGCCGAGTGCGTGCGGACGCGGCTGCCTCTTGCGGCATTCCAGACTGCGCCTGCCGAGCAACGCTCACGACGGTGGTCGTGAAGGAATTTGAGCATTGCGAGATCGCCGTTCATGGCGGCGATGTCCATCGCGCGCGTCGTGCAGCCTTCGACGCGGTTGTGGTGGAGAAACTTGACGACGTCCAAGTGCCCGTTCACCGCCGCGCTGTCCATGGCGTCGACCGTGCAACCTTCTGGCCGGTTCCAGTGAAGCCACGCGACGACGTCGAGATGGCCGCAGCACGCGGCGCCGTCCATGGCCTTGGTGGTCGCGCCTTCTTCACGGTTCTCATGGAGCCACTGCAGTACCTCGAGCCGTCCATAGCACGCCGCGAGGTTCATCACAGCGACCGAGAACGGGCTACATCGGCCACTTGCGACGCGCGGCAGCGCGTGGACCCACTGGATGATCGCCAAGTGGCCGGCGCTCGCGGCGATCTGGACGGCGCACGCGAGCTCGTGGCGCGAGAGCTCGCGCTGCGCGTCCACGTGCCGCAGGAGGAAGACGAAGCCGTGGCGCGCGGCGCGTGAGACGTCCCAGAGCGCCGAGCCGTCGAGGAAGCGCGCGACGAGGTCGAGCAGCGGCTCGCAGCGCGCGAAGGCGTCCACGTGGCGCAGCGCGAGCGTCGCGCAGGCCACGCGCGAGCGCGAGGTTGGCTCCATGGGACTTGAAGATTGAAGAAGGGAGCTTGTGGAGGACGGTTAGGAACCGGTTACGTTTAATCGGATGGAGGTTGCACTTGGCACAACCAAAGGAAACATGGAGGCGGAAGCGGGGAAGAGGGCCGACGCTGCGGCTGCTGCGAGACTTGGCCGAGCGCGGGAGGCCTGCGCGTGAAGATCCGATCGGAGGTTCGAGTTCTGGTCTCCTGGCGCTGTGTGCGGCGTGATCTGCCGGAGGAAGTTCATGGAAGAGTCTGATGGGGCGCTAGGTCAGCGTGGATCACGTCCCGGGTCACAAGGGAGATGAGGATGCAATAGTCGACAAGGTCTCTCGTGCGTGTGAAGGAGCGCAGGCGTCATGGTGGCAATGCCCGATGATCGATCGATTCGTGTACGGCGACACGGCAAGTGTAAACGTCACGGCGGCGGCAAAGCGGTCTGAGCTGTCGATATGGCGGTAGATATGAGAGTTCTGTGGATTCTAGTTCAGCGAGCGCTTATAGAGGCGGGAGATTTCGACTCACGTGCGTTCCTCAGTGGATTCGTGTATTCGCCATGGCGGCAGGAAGCGCTGCTCGGTTGATGGGTGCACGAGTCGTGCACTAGCGGGTGGCACGTCATGGCGGTGGTGCTTGGTGCTTTGTGACTTCATGACAGTTGCAAGCTTAGGTGGCACATGCGCCCGAAATGGCAATGACATCAAGTTTGTTCGAACATACTGCTGTTGGAATCGCACGTCCACTACATCTCCATCGAAAATGCAGCCGTCAAGAAGCAAACAGCTCCCGCACGTGTGTCAGCAACCGACAGTTCGTGGGATGACTCACAGCGCCTGGCAGCCGCGGCCACCAACGGCGCCATATGACCGCCTGTCTCGGGCTATTCTCAAGATGCACTACACGCTCAGACAGTCGTACGCTCATCGTTTTTTGGAGCTCGTGTGATCCATCTTCAACCCGTCGGTCCCTCGTCATCCTTCTGCTCCCTCCTGATTCGCTGAAAATGGACTACCGCAACAACTCGCCTTCTCGCTTCCTCAATATCCCATCTTGCAACGAGGTCACGAGATGACGCGCGAAGACTTCATGGTGCGCGCCGCGTTGACGGCGATCGTGCGCGAGGGCGACATGGACCTGGACGCGCTCTACGACGCGCTGCCGAGAGATCCACGCCCGCAGCTCCAGGCCGAGGCCGAGCTCACTCGGCGGTGGCTCGGAGCG
>JAADVR010000345.1:0-34548 GCA_023335855.1 Pythium scleroteichum | reverse complement strand
GAACTGATCGTGGAGCTTGAGACCCAGTGCCCACACCTTGGCGCGACCCGCCAAGTTGGACACTGCGTATGTCACTCGCATCGCATCGATGACGATGCGATGCGCTTCAATGGCGTCGTCGAGTTCGACGAACCAACGCAACAGGCTGTCACCGTCAGCCTTGTACTTGGAGATGTCGATCTTCAGCGGCTCGACGCGTCGAGGCCATTCACTCGCCACAGCAACCGCTTGTTGCTGCTGCCGCAGGAACTCAGCTTGCTGGGCGCCGTGATGTCTCAACAGCTCAGCCTGTTGAGCGCTCTGACCGCGGAGCACGGCGAGACTCCCTCTCGCCTCGTTCAGTTCATGTTGAATGAACTGAGCGATGCTCGCGTGCTGCTCGTCGCGCGAGAGCGACAGCAACATGGCACCGACGGCGGCTTCGCCGACGGTGGAGGCCATGCGGTGAACAGCCTGCCACTCGAGATCAAGTGGAGGAAGCTCTCACGCGCAGCGTGCCGACTCTGCGTGCCGGTGGTTTCCGATGCAGATGGGTTCATAGTCGCGGGCGGACTACGAAGTGCTACCAGGTGTAACGAGGCTGACCTCGTTATCTCGCTTACACTGTTCGCAGTGTGGGAAGCACGCAACACAGGGACTTTGTGTTGCGGAGAAAATGGGAAACTGAATTTACAGTTTAGGAAAGCAAAAATAAAACCTACTCTTTGTGTATAAAACCTAGCAGGATCCGCCCTCTCAATCCTGCCCTCCACTCAATTACGGATACCTAACATGATTGGTGGGAAACCGGGACGCTATTGGGAATATCGTCCAATCAAGAGCCGCCACGACTCGTCGGAATCTCGACGAATCGACAACGTTCCTATCGGACACGATAGTCATCGGTCCGAACATGTAACGGGTTATACCCCGTTACATTCTTACTAAACTTGAAGTTGAGGATTCTTACTGCGGATGTGTCGTGCTACTGTAGCTGTCATTCGCGGATTAACCCCGGATCAGCAGCAGTTCGTTAAGCCCTCCACGCCCACCACATGAGCTGGAGGCGCAGCCTCGTTCACGAGGACCAACATGGCTACGTTGATCCCCCACGTCAGTGATGAGGAAAAGTAGAAGGCTCTGCCGCCCGAGTTGAATATTCGTCGATCAACATTCAAACAAGGGTCCGCCTCAAGGACAATTTCTCCAAGGCGATGCGTACTACAGATAACGACGGATTTTACCGCGGTCAAATGTTCCCAAATTTCTATACAAATCCAAGTCAAAATGTAGAAAAAGTACCCGCGTTAAAATACGTCGTTATCTGTACTCGACTCGGCGGGAAGACTTCGCCGTGGGTGTGACCTTCTTCATGCGTTCGATTTTCTACGAGGATCGGTCCGTTCCACATTGAAGGTTCTTGGGATTTGCCACGATTACTTCACTTTTGATTCATGTCAAGTCCGCTTGACTCCTCTCGCTAAAGTCCGGTGTCTGGTTGTCGTGATCGATGGGCAGGTGTGCTAACTTGAAGCAGTTTCCCCTCGGATGGGCTCATTACACGTCTTCCTCAGCACCCACATGGTTTTCACACAGCATCACGACCCACCGGAGCTGCCTCTTGTCGGTGATGGCGTGAGATGCTGCCGATCTCGGCCCACACAGAGAGCCTTAGCGGCCACGACTCTCGCCCCCGCTCAAGTCTCGCCAAGGATGAGGGCGAGGCGTGGCCTTCCACTCCACAACTTTCGAGCGTCCAAGCAAGAGCTCAAGCCTCCAAGAAGTTCAAGAAGCTCCTCGCATTGGCTCTCATTGTTGGCTCGGCACTCGCTGCGAGCTCCAGCAAAGACCCGCTGTGCTCGCTGCCTCCGTACTCGCTGCAGCAGGCTTTGACTCAGTACCCGACGCTGAACACGGCCATCCAGGAAGTGCTCAAGCACTCGATGGCGATGTGGTACACTGACCACCAGTCGACCGACATCCTCCGGAACAATCTTGCGTCCATGCTCTCGCAGTGCTCGCCGGACTCGCGCATCACACTGGTCGTCTACGGGCTTCCGAACAAGGACTGCGAGGCTGGATACTCGTCTGGTGGCTCCAACCAGAACGCTGCTGACTACGCCAACTGGATCCAGACGCTCGCCAACCAGGTGGGGCAGCGCAAAGTGCTGTACGTGCTGGAGCCTGACGCCGTCGGCCTGGTCGCCAACGGTGGTTGCGCCGTCAACTACGGCTACACCGATAACGTACGCCAGGCTCTGTCGATCCTCTCGCAGAACCCAAATGCCGACATCTACTTGGATGTGGGCTACTGGACGCTGCTCAACCCCACGGGAGCGACCAGCATCGCCAAAGCGGTCAAGACGCTCGCAACGGTCGGTCGTCTCAAGGGTATTACGCTCAACACGTCCAACTACCGCCCGACCAACCAAATGGCCGACTTGTGCTCGATTTTTCAATCGGCGTACGGTGATACCTCGCTGAACTGCATCGTCGACACGTCGCGCAACTACAACAACAACCCGCCGAGCACCGAGTGGTGCAACTCGCGCTTTGGCGGCATCGGCCGCTTGCCCACGACCAACACCGGGTACCCGAACCTCGACTACTTGATCTGGATCAAGCCCGCGGGGGAGAGCGACGGAACGTGCGACGGCCCCGGACTCACAGCCGACGCCATGAAGGGCCCACCGCGGGTCAGTTCTTCCGCGACGGCTTCGTGTCGCTCTGGAACAACGGCTACTTTGTCAAGGAGCGAGGCATGGCGCCTCTGCAGTGAACGCTAAGGGAGAACCGAAGAGGACGGGAGGGTGAGCCCTCTACAGTAGCGTCAAGACCGTAAGAGCCCACGAGTGCTGGCCCGGGGCCTAGCAGTCGTGGGCCGCTCAATGTGAACGTGCATAATCCAATCGCCCCCCCCTTCTCTCTCTTGGTTGCTCGCCCTTGGATTGAGAGGTTACTCCCCTGGCGCAGTGTCTGAGGTTTTACAGACTTGAAGCTGGTCACCGCTGAACAGACAGCTTCAACGATGCTCACCCATCGAGGGGGCATCCCCATCATCTCTAGTGGGTTCGCCATCACGAATCTGGTATGTCAGTGCGGACACGAGCAGTCATCACAGCCATCACGCAGGAGGAGGAGGACACTTGAAAATTTCGGCGGCGCCCAGAAGGCGGAGTTGACTCGCTGCTAAAAATCGCACAACACAGCCCACGGATCAGATCCCGAGCCTCCACCGATCGGGGAGGCACTGGAAACTGCGTCGTCAGGGGAACCGTCTCGTTCGGGGGGCTGGGCTCGGGCTGGAAATTTTCGGGGAAGTCCTCCCCCCACGTAACGCGCGTTGCTTGCTCAGCACCACCGGCTGGCCCGCGGAGCAGCTTCGTCGTGACCAACTTCAACTCGGTCTGCATTGCTGGCAGCCCAGATTGCACACTAGGATGACGCGTCAGAGCCGTGGCGGCGGGCATGTCCCGCGGAGAGACACGCTCGGATCTTCAGCCAGATATACGGTGCAAATCACAGAGGAAGACAGTGCGAGGAAATTGTTGTGTCTCGTCTTCCTTTGTTGCTGTCGAAGCTGTGGACCCGAGCCTGGATCTCTGTCCTCTGTGCGTCGGTCGCAGCGAGCAGCAGCGCTACAAGCCAGCGACAAGCGGGTATGTCCTGGTGTCGTCTTCTGGATTTTGTTGTGTCGACCGGATTGTCGCGAATGGCACCCGCCAGACGCTATCCAAGCAGCGCGAGACAACGACGCGGTGAGAAGCAGTAAAGTCCACAGCGCTGGACGGCTGATTAGTCCCTTGCTCAAGCGAGACGAATCGGTGGATTCTGTCACCATCCATGGAGACAGCAACTTCAACTTATCCTCTACGATGGGCTTGCAAGAGACGGGATCGGAAGGTCGGACTGCAACTCGGTGCGATCCCCAATGGGGATCGCCCATAGAACAGCGAGCGGCAGATGGCGTCGCCCGTCTAGATGACGTGACTTGCAGCCGATCGGATCGGACAAATAAATCCACCAGAGCTCTGAGGGCTGATTCACACCAAGCAACGAGTCCATCCAGCCTAGAGAGACATTCTCGTCGCTCTCGAGGGGGCTCCTGTCCTTGTGCTGGCGATGACGAGCAGAGCTTGAGCCGTAAGCGGCTGGTTGTTGCAAGCCGCGAGACCTGGGGCACAAGAGTCTCATTCCCAAACTTGAGAGCTTCCAAGCAACACCGTCTCTCCTCTTCTTTTTCACGATGGTCTTGACCAAGTTCCTCGTCGCCTCGGTTCTTCTCGTCAGCTCGGCCCTCGGCGCCAGCTCCAGCACGGACCCGCTCTGCTCCATCCCGACGCCCTCGCTTGTGCGAGCGTCGAGCCAGTTCCCGACGCTCACGACTGCGATCAACGAGGTGCTCAAGCACCCGATCGCGACGTGGTACACGGACGGCGAGTCGGCCGACGTGACCCGCAACAAGCTCAACCAGATCCTCTCGACGTGCTCATCCAACACGCGCGTGACGCTCGTGGTCTATGGCCTGCCCAACAAGGACTGCGAGGCCGGGTTCTCCGGCGGAGGGTCCAACAAGAATGCCAACGACTACCACAACTGGATCCAGACGCTCGCCAACACGGTGGGCCAGCGCAAAGTGCTTTACGTGCTCGAACCAGACGCTGTTGGGTTCATCGCGAACGGCGGCTGTGCGCTCAACAACGGTTACAGCGACAACGTGCGCACGGCGCTGTCGATCCTCTCGAAGAACCCGAACGCCGACATCTACTTGGACGTGGGCTTCTGGACTCTGCAGAGCTCGTCGGGCGCTGCTAACATCGCCAAGACGGTCAAGACGCTCACGACCGTCGGCCGCCTCAAGGGCATCGCACTCAACACGTCCAACTACCGCTCGAACCAGCAAATGGCCGACTTGTGCACGGCCTTCCAGAACGCCTACGGCAGCCGCCAGCTCAACTGCATCGTCGACACCTCGCGCAACTACAACCAGAACCCGCCAAGCACCGAGTGGTGCAACGCTCGCTTCGGCGGCATCGGTCGTCTGCCCACGGCCAGCACGGGCTTCTCGAACCTCGACTACTTTATCTGGGTCAAGCTTATCGGCGAGAGCGACGGCACGTGCGACAGCAGCAGCCAGAGCGCGGACGCCATGAAGGGCCCGCCGGCCGGCCAGTTCTTCAAAGACGGCTTCGTCAAGCTCTGGAACCAGGGCATCTTCGTCAAGGAGCGCGGCATGGCCCGCGTCTCGGCCTAAAGGCCCAGCCACCGACTGCAATACTACGTAGTAGTCAGTTCATCTATCTAGTGTCGTTAATGGTGCTGTACATACACGGACGTCCCCGTCTTCTCGGTGGGGAGACAGACGGTGGGTTTCATATAAGTAACGAGTGCATTGCAAATGGGTCTCAAATCTTGGACCGGTGTCTGTGTGGGGTTGTGACGGAACTGCATCCATGCTGGCTGTTCCCATTATGACTGTTGTACAGTATTCCCCGTCCTCAACGCAAACCTTAGTTTGAACTGCATAGAAGAGACATCATTTTTCAGTGAGTCAGCATTTCCGAGAGGGATTAAGTAAAAGGAGTTGCGTTAAGAACGGGGAATACTGTATCACAGCGGGGCCATAGAGTGAGCTTACGTTTTCGTAGACCGTGGCGGGTCCGCATGGATGGATGAGAGCTGGTCGGGGAAGAGCAGATCGTTCGATTGTCGAGATCCGAGTTCGATGAGTTGGATACTGATCGTTTTGTGTCACGCGCTGTGACTCACGCCCGTCAGCTGGCAAGTGGTGCCCTGTTTACTCCTTGGGGCTCCGATGAAGTCGCCAACGCAGCACCTCTCGCCATTCTCGCAAACGAAGACCAACGAGTACGAGCCATGGGTAACAAGCCATCCACGCCCGCACCGACGCCGGCGCCAACACCGCGTCCGAATCCCGATGAACTCTGCTCGCTGCCGAGCTCCTCGCTGCAAGTGGCGGGGGCTCAGTACCCGGAGCTCAGCGCTGCGGTCCAAAAGATGCAAAAGCACCCGATCGCTGTGTGGTACACGGACCGCGAGTCGGTCGAGTCGTACAAGAAGAAGGTCAGCGATATCAGGGCCCACTGCAGCGAGTCGACGCGCATGACGCTGGTCGTGTACGGACTGCCCAACAAAGACTGTGAGGCCGGGTATGCCAACGGCGGGCTCAACCAGAACGCGGCCGACTACAAGAACTGGGTCCAGACGCTGTACGACGGCGTCGGCCAGCGCAAAGTGCTCTACGTGGTCGAGCCGGACGCGCTCGGCATGCTCGCACACGGTGGCTGCGCGCTCGCGTCGGGCTACGGCGAGAACGTCAAGGCGGCGATCTCGATCCTCTCGCAGAACCCGAACGCTGACATCTACTTGGACGTGGGCTACTGGACGCTGCTGACGGCGGCCGACGCCGCGAGCATCGCCAAGACCGTCAAGTCCGTCGCAGCCGGCGGGCGCATCAAGGGCGTCACGCTCAACACGTCCAACTACCGATCAAACAAGCAGATGGCCGAGCTGTGCACGACGTTCCAGAAGGCGTATGGTGACTCCTCGCTCAACTGCATCGTCGACACGTCGCGCAACTACAACAGCAACCCGCCCAACCGCGAGTGGTGCAACGCCAACTTTGGCGGCGTCGGCATCCCGCCCACGGGCTCGACGGGCTACTCGAACCTGGACTACTATGTCTGGGTCAAACCCGCGGGCGACAGCGACGGCACGTGCGACAGCAAGAGCCTCTCGTCGTACGCCATGAAAGGCCCGGCATCCGGTCTGTTCTTCAAGGACAACTTCGTCACGCTCTGGAACAACGGCTACTTCGTCAAGGAGAAGCAGTTCCCGGCCATCTCTAGCAAACCGAGCAACCTCCAGAGCGTCGGCGTCGCGTTCTCCTCCAGCGAGGCCTCCACGCCGAGCGGAGGAGGCGTCTCCGATGGCAGCGGCGGCGGCGTCCTAGCAGCGGTCGTGATAGCCGCTGTGCTGGCCGTGGGCGTCGCGGCGGTCGCCTGGCGACGACACAGCAAGCGCCGCAGCCGCGCAGACTCGGCGAGGACTCCCGTGGAGGAGTACGCCATGGTGAACGCGACGCCGGCCCAGGTGACTATTCTGTAGAATTCGATTGGATTCGAATTCGAATGCTTGTTAGTCTTGTAACGAGTCTAAACCCTTGTTGTTAGGCAAGTTCCCGGGTCGTCGCCTCGGGTCGACCTCCAATGGACCAGGAGCGACACGGCGTCGGTTTCATCCCAGAACCCTTGGTGCCATTTGGCGCGCACGCCAAAGTGTCCTTTCGCTTTCCGGGAAAAAACCTCACGCTGAGATCCCATACTCTTGGCAAATGAGATGGGTTCAGAACGCCATAAAACCTCGCCTGTTTCCTGCACCTTTGCTGACGCCTTCGGCGCACGTGCCTCCACTGGCGATATTTCTTTCGCTGGCGCCGACCAGCTGGATCCAGAGGTGCCTGCGGATCGCCCGGACGCCAGTCCCGGCGCAGATGCGTGTCCAGGCAGTTGAAGAGCCAGATGGCGAGGCTGCCCAACGGTTCCTTCGTCCAGAGGATCGGGAGGCCGCGGTGCCTCCCGGAGAGGGTCACATCCTCGCATCCTGTCATTCTCGAAAAAGATCGCTCCAGCCACAAGACTCCCATGCTGCGAAGCTTCCTGGACGCCATCGCCTGGACAGCCGTGCTCGCCGTCGCAACCGCGTCGTCGGCGGTCGCTGGTGGCGCTGCAGAGCAGCTCTGCGCACTGCCGACGGCATCGCTCGAGGCCGCTGTGGCGCAGTACGCCGACTCGGCCTTCGCGATCGACGAGGTCAAGAAGCACGCAATCGCGACGTGGTACACAGACCGCGAGTCGGCTGACTCGTGCTCCGGAAAGGTCCGCGACATCACGTCGCACTGCGACGAGTCCTCGCGTATCACGCTTGTGGTCTATGGGCTGCCTAACAAGGACTGCGCAGCCGGGTACTCGGCGGGCGGCTCGAACAAGAATGCTGACGACTACAAGAAGTGGGTTCAAGCTCTCACGGATGGTGTCGGACAGCGGAAAGTGCTGTTTGTGCTTGAGCCAGATGCTGTAGGTTTGCTCGCGAATGGAGGCTGCGGCGCAAGCAATGGGTACGCGGAGAATGTCAAGGCCGCACTGGAGATTCTGTCCAAAAACCCGAATGCCGATATTTACCTCGACGTTGGGTACTGGACTCTGCTCAGTGAGTCGGACGCTGCAGGTGTCGCTAAGACCGTCAAGGATCTTGCTACTGGTGGGCTTTTGAAGGGAATCGCGCTCAACACGTCCAACTATCGCTCGAACAAGCAGATCTCCGACTTGTGTGGGACCTTCCAGAAGGCGTACGGTGACAACTCGATCCATTGCATTGTCGACACATCACGAAACTATAACGAGAACCCTCCGAGCAGCGAGTGGTGCAATGCCAAGTTCGGAGGTGTTGGGCGGCCGCCATCGAGTGATACGGGTTTCGACAACCTGGACTACTTCATCTGGATCAAACCCGCCGGCGAAAGTGACGGGACATGCGATGGTGGTGACCACACTTCTGACGCCATGAAGGGACCAGCGGCGGGAAGCTTCTTCAAAGAACTCTTTGTGAATTTGTGGAACAATGGCTACTTCGTCAAGGAGAAATCGTATCCTGTGATCGACGGCAGCATTCGCCCGACGCCGGCCCCCACAGTTCCAGACCAGTCGACGCCTACCACGCAGGCTCCAGTCTCACCAAGTCCAACTCCAACGACTGCCGCTCCGATCTCGCAGTCGCCGGTGTCGGACTCTCCAGTGGTGACGACGCCTGCACCAACAGAAACCACTCCGTCGCCAACGACTTCAACGCCTGCACCCTCGACTTCTTCTCCAGTGTCTCAGTCTCCCATCCCGACGACCTCGGCTCCAGTCGTGCAGTATCCAGCGACGACCGAGTCCCGCGAGATCTCATCACCAACTACACCGGCGCCGTCTAAGAAGAAGTCCCGAAAGCACAAGAAGTGCGATTCAAACCTCGAGCAGCTGCCGGAAGACCAAGAAGACGAGAACGTCGCTGGCTCCGTGAAAACTGCCGATGTCGGGGGGCTGGGCAACACCACGTCCAAGTCAGTCTCGTTCTCGACGCTCGAAGAGAACACGCGGATCGCGCCTGATACGTCTAACGCCGTCGGTGCGTCCAACTCAGCAAACACCCAGACGAGCGAGGCAGGATCTTCGAGTTTTACTGGAGTTTTGATCGCCTCAGTTGGCGTGGCTGGTGTCATCGCCGTCGCAGCAGCTGCGATCTCAATGCGCCGCCGTAAAGAGTGGCGTCGCCGCGCCGACACCATCCGTACGCCCGTCGAGACTTTGGGGCAAGTGCACGTGACTCCTGGTGGAATCACAGTACTTTAAGAGGACAGGGAAGCCTATCGATATCAGTGTGTGTCGCATCGTGCGTCGCTTCGTGGTTTAGCAGAACTTGCTCATGTTGAAGTGACTGTCTATAATATCCAATGTCATTATATTTCGAAGATTGGCACATGACGTACTACCGTATAACAGTGTATCACATTGATTTTTGTTCTGTATAATAGTACACTCATCCCTCTCCCGTTCAGAATTCAAAGGACACATTGCTGCAATGGCGCAAGCAATAATCTCGAGTTTCCTTCATCCAGGTTCAGGATCAGTTTGGGAGGAACTCTCTATAGAGTCTATCCGGATAACCATGTTCAGTCCTATCACAGTGGTTGGACCACACCCAGGAATGGGGATTCTTCGAAACCGAGTGGTTCTCACTCGTGCCCTCCAACCCTCCAACCCTCCAACTGAGTTGGAGGGCTGGAGATCCAGAGTTGGCAACTCTGGATCGGCGGCGTCCAACAAGACCCGCAGTTTCCTTTGCGTCGAGCCATCATCACGTGACAGGTAGGCAGAAAAGCCAACTTATCGAACGAGGTTATTTCGAAGCGTCACCACTCAGTTCTGAACACTATACAAAAACCTAGTTCAATGTTTCGAAATCTCTTGTAAAACCGCGTGGGATGTGCCCTAACGCCAGTTCCATCTGGCTGGGAGCCTTCGTCAAATTGTGAAGACTCAAGATCGCCATCTGACTAGCGGCGGGAGAGCCGGAGTGCGCCTCTTGACTACCCTATATCAGTGGACTTCCCCATTACTCCCTGCCAATTGCTCATGGACGGCCGCGGCCATTTCCAGAACTCGACGTTCTCGAGTCTACACATCCCCTCAAGAAAGCAGCAACTATGGTGCGTGGCCTCACGAAGACGATCCTCACGGTCGCGCTGCTCGCGGTGGCCGCTACGTCCGGCCAGGCGGTCGATGCGAACCCTGCGGCGCAGGTGGCGCCCACGCCGACGGTGACCCCTGCAGTGACGACACTCGCGCCGGCATCGGGATCTGCCGCCTCACCAACCCCCACGCCCGCCGTGGCCAAGAAGAAGAAGAAGGGAAAGAAGTGCGCGTCGGGATTGGAGCCTCTCCCTGAAGATGCGGCTGCCGAGGCCAAGTCGGCTGCTGCGATTGCTGCCGCCGCCGCCGCGGACAAGAGCGGGAAGACCGAGTCGTCCGAGCTGAACACGGAGGCCGAGCCAGCGTCGGCTCCTGCCGTGGCTGTCGATGGTGTTTCGGCTGCTAGTGCCAACACCAAGAGCGGAGGAGGTGAAACCAGCGTCGTCGGCGGTGGTGTCGTTGCTGCGCTCGTCGTCGCCGGTGTTATGGTGGTCGGTGTCGCCGCCGTTGCCTTCCGCAAGACTGCCGAGGAACGCCGTCGCTCCAACACGTTGCGCACGCCTGTGGAGCAGCTCAACCAGCTCCACGCTACGCCCGCTCAGGTGACGGTCTTGTAAGCAGCCGAGGGTCGCGGAGCGTCCACACCAACCTGCCTGTGAGGACTGCACCCCTCGCCTACTCGTTCAGCCGTCAGTAGTGTGCTATTAGCAACCCAGTGGCCAGCTTGGTCGATCTCTAATCTCTAGTGTCGTCAATACAAAACTGCATCCCAAAGCTTCACTCTCGCTTGTCAATCTATGGGAAGATCGTGCCAACACATCCAAGGAGTTCAGAACATCGATTGGCTCCAGCTCATCCCGCTGCTCGGTCGGTGCGGCGATCTTACCGACAGCGGCTCCCCTGTCATTTCCGATGGCAGCCGCGTGAGACATCGCCGTCTATCTTGTCGATCAGCCCCATCGCCAAGTCGAGGAATCACCCGTCGTTGATGCAAGCATGTCCACGTGCTGCGCATCTGGCTCCATGGAAAACTAGAACCTAGAATACCAGTACGCGAACGCGATTCTTCCACATGGCCCCATGCATCACCATGCATGGAGAAGAATCGGTGGCTCCCATGTCGGTGCGCGCAACTGCCGCAGAGGCAGAGATGTCGTCGCCATGATGTCGAGGCCTCGCCGCATGCAGAGGTGGCCATCGCACCCGGTCAGCTGCGGGCATCAGCGGCCTGTCACGAAGTGCCCGTCGCAGCATTGTCAGCCACGACAGCTGATGCGAATCAGGGCGCAGACATCTTCTCCAGTACGCGTTTTCATTCAAATATCAATGATAGCAGGTTCTTGAGTTATCCATTGGCTTGGAAAGACCGGCATTAGCGAATGCTCACCGAGAGGCGAAGCAGTTCTCGCAGGCTCTGATCCTTACCTCGATCGACCAGATGGCTCCACCTCATCATGCAGAGAAAGGCCATAACCCACTTCCTATGAGCGAACTGCGGAACTGTCCGCAGCTTTCCTTGACCGGCTGTCGCGGTCCTTGGACTAACGCCAGCCCACTCTTGCCATGGGTGAAACAGGGAACCTGTCCACGCATCCACTCGCGGGAAGACTGTGCCTCCACCCACTCGCCGGATCTGGAACATCGCTGGGAGACTGGGCCATTCTCCAACTCGACCCTTGTCCAAGATGTGGCGTCGTGTGCTTTTAGGTCTCACGCTCGCCGTGCTCTCGCCGCTGCGCGCGTCCGCCAGTGACGAGACGCTTTGCGCCATCGCGCCCGGTACCTACGCGGCCGCCAAGTCCAGCAACCCGGACATGGCCTTCGCCATCGCCGAGCTCGAGAAGCACGCGGTCGCCACGTGGTACACCGACCGCGGTGGCGCCGACTACGCCGGCGTGGCCAAGCAGCTCTTGTCAACGTGCCCCGATTCCTCGCGCGTCACGGTCGTGGTCTACGGACTGCCCAACAAGGACTGCGAGGCGCGCGAATCCATGGTCGGCTCGACAATCCAGAACAGCGCCATGTATCAGTCGTTCGTCTCGACGCTGTCGCAGGCTGTCGGCAACCGCAAGGCGCTGTACATTATTGAGCCGGACGCTGTCGCGCTGCTCGCGGACGGCGGGTGTGCCAAGCAGTACGGATACGGTGACAACCTCGCCATCGCTGTTCGCACGTTGTCGCAGAACCCGAACGCCGACCTCTACTTGGACGTCGGCTACTGGAAACTCGAGTCGGCCTCGGATCTGAGCAATGTCGCTGATATCGTGCGCGGACTCGCGTCGCAGGGCCGCATCAAGGGTATTACTATTAACACGTCCAACTACCGCTCGACGTCGGAGCTGTCGGGCCTCTGTGGCAAGTTCATCAGAGCCACGAGCGGACTCAACTTGCACTGCATTGTCGACACGTCACGTAACTTCAACGGTGCGTCGTCGCAGAGTGAGTGGTGCAACTACAAGAACGCCGGTATTGGCGAGATCCCGACGGGCAACACGGGCGATCCGAACATCGACTACTATGTGTGGATCAAGCCGCAGGGAGAGAGCGACGGCACGTGTGCTGGCCGTACCTCGGATGCCATGGCTGGACCTGGTGCCGGCGTCTTCTTCCCTAACTTTTTGAAGCAGATGTGGAATAACGGTGCGCTCGTCAAGAACCACGGCATGGCGGCTATCGATGGTACAATCCGCCAGGTGGACAGCAGCACGCCAGCGCCGACGCCGGCGCCGACCACTCCTTCCCCGATGCCAGCTCCAACCCCGTCGCCAACGCCAACGCCCACTCCGTCGCCCTCGGCGGACAACAGCGCCGAGCAAACGTCCAACTCGACTGCTTCAGAAGACCGTTCACTGGACATTCCGGACATTGCTGCGTCTACTGCCGGTTCTGCGGCCTCCTCCAAGGTTGGTGCTACGGAGAGCGCCGAAGCCTCTGCCGGAGTTGTAAGTGCACCCGACGAACAGGAGCCATCGTTCGCAAACACTCCGACGACCTCTACGGATTCTCCTGCCCAGTCTGCTGGCGACGTGCAGCAGGCCAACACCAAGTCGGGTGCCGCCGGAAGCGTGAGCGCAGGAATCGTTGTCTTGTTGTGTCTCGTTGGTGTTGCTCTCGTGGCTCTTGTCGCGGTCGTGGCCATTCGCATCCGCCAGCGCTCTATCGAGGAGACCAAGACACCGCTGGATCCTCGCATCCACTACCTCAGCAGCGTCCCGGGCTCGATCTCGACGTTGTAAGTGGCAAGTTTGTCGTCTAGTACGTAGGAAGGGCTGTGGGCCCTGGGATTAAGCTATTGCGTCTACCGTGTCGTGGAGACGTCGTTCAAATATCAACCGTAATATTGGTGTGGAAATATCTCCCCACGTGGAAGCATTGGAATTTGCGTCCCCCACGCATCTCTAGTGATGCATATCGAGGGGGGATCACCTGATAACTGACGAGAAATCAGAGCAACTCGCTCTAGAGCTCACTGGGTTTGCTGCTCGATGGATCAGGCGATCACAAGGACACTGCCACGGCATAGAACCGGCCACCTGGGTCACAACCCTGCCAATTGAGCAAGAAACAGGACATGCTGTCAGGAGATGTCCATTCCAGCAGGTATTTCAACATGCCTAAACTGACATATGGGTCCTCATACGTCAGAGTCTCAGCGTGATAGGGACAGGCCGCACGTTCGAATCCTGAATCCCGAAGACAGCGAAGACCTCACCAATCTCAAGTTTGAGGATGTTGTGGAGATCCCGCAACCCCTTCTCTCATTCCCTCTTCGGCCACACCAGGCGCAATGAGCTCTTTCACGACCCTCCTCTGCGGGTTGCTGATGGCTGCGGCCGTCGTCTCCCCAGCGCAAGCTAGCAATGAACGGCTCTGCAGTTTACCGCCAGGCAGCTACTCCAACGCCAAGGCCACGTATCCAGACGCAGCGTTCGCACTGGCCGAGTTAGAAAAGCGCGGCATCGCGACGTGGTACATGGACCGCGAATCGAGTGGCGACTACGCTGAGACCGCCAGGCAGCTCGTCGGGCAGTGCGGAGAAGACACTCGATTGGTGATCGTGGTGTACGGCCTTCCGAACAAAGACTGTGACGCTGGATACTCAACTGTTGGGAGTCGTGTCAAGACTGCTAGCGACTATGGAGAGTTCATCGGCACACTGGCATCGATCATTGGAGAGAGGAAAGTACTTTACGTGCTCGAGCCAGACGCCGTCGGGCTTCTCGCAAACGGCGAGGGCGGATGTGCCGCAAGGTCCGGATACAAAGCTAATCTGGAAACCGCCATCAAGCTACTCACTGGAAATCCTAATGCTGAGGTTTACGTGGACGTCGGATTTTGGACACTCGGCAACCCAAGCCAAACAGCATCAGTCGCTAGGACCGTTCGCGAGCTTAGCTACGCTGGACGAGTCAAAGGGATCAGGCTCAACACATCCAAGTATCGATCGAATGTCGAGCTTTCACGACTGTGCGGCAATTTCCAGAGGGCGATCAACAACTACGGCATGCACTGCATCATCGATACGTCGCGCAACTTGAACGGCCCGTCTCCCACGAACGAATGGTGCAATTCAAAGTCGGCAGGTATCGGAGAGCCTCCGTCCAGCGACACTGGCTTCTCGAACATCGACTATTTCGTCTGGATCAAGCCACCAGGTGAGAGCGACGGTAAATGCGATGTTGGAAGGACTTCCGATGCCATGGTCGGTCCTGGGGCTGGTTTTTTCTTCTACGAAGGGTTCAAGGTCCTCTGGTCACAAGGATACTTTGTCCAGCAAGAGCACTGGCCTCGTATTGGAGAGGCAGCTCAGGCCCCCACGCCGGCACCCACCATTTTGGCACAAACCCCAACCCCAGAGTCGACACCTGCGCAAACCTCGACCCCAACTCCAGAGCCAAGTATGGTCCCAACCCCAGCTCCGACAGCGATTCCTACTGCTCCGCCTACGCCACCGCCTACCACCGCCGTCCCTCCACTCACCATACAGCCTAACTCGTCTGACTCGAGTCGCAACGGTTCAAGTTCAGACTCGGGCTCATCCTCCTCCGACGGATCTTCCGACAGAGACGACCTTTGGGGAGAAGTGATCCGAGCTGCACTTCAACGAAACGCCACTGGAACTGTGCCTAAGCCTGTGGCTGTGCCAACTCCCACGCCAACGTCATCGCCGCCAAACCTCTTCCCCAAAGACGCCAGCGATAAGACTATCGTATCCTCAGCAAGCGTTCCTCTTTTCATTCCAACCACGCTCGCTGGAGTCGCCATACTTGTTTTCGCAGTCGTACTAATGGCCCGTACGCGCCACCCCGACCCAGAAGCCGCGTTTGCCAAAACGCCTCGCGAGTCTGTGTAGTCAGAGCTGATCTAGTCAAGTGCACATGTCTATTTGTCTCCATCTCTGTGTCGCCGGCGCCTCAGAGCCATTCAGGTCTTTTTCGAACAGAGCGGTCACGGCGCACGCACGACTCGTGACATGACGTGCGCGAGTCCTGCGCAAGTTGAAGAATTCCTTGCGTTTTCGCGTCCTGCACTTCCACAGAAGATCGCGAGCTCTGATTGGAGCTGCTGATTAACAGCTGGATTCGGTGGAGAGGAGATATGACTGGTTAAAGCAGATGAAAGAATGAGGTAATGCCGGGCTACCGTATTTTCATTGGGGGGATTCGTAGTCCTGTGAAGTTTTAGCCAGCTGAGGAGCCCATTACAGCATGTCAAAAATGACAGGTTTCGAACAATGGGTGTACGCATGCGTCAGAGCCGAGTCCATCACGACTGTGTCATAGAGAGCTCATTTTCGAATCCCATTCGTCTGGCCCTCGGAAGCGATCACGAGTCCTTGGAGATGCGCACGCCTCGGATGGTGTACAAGGGAAGCAGGCGCGGCGCGCGCCCAACGCCACGAGGAGCTCACTTGAGTTTCTGCCGGCTTGTAGAACAACGCGATGACGCTAAAGACAATCGTCCGAGCACTGGTCGGCGCGGCTCTGGCTACGACTGCGCGAACGGGCGACGAGCGGCTCTGTAGTATCCCTCCTGTCACCTACGCTGGCGCAAAAGCGACGTATCCGGACGTCGCCTTCGCTCTCACTGAGCTCGAGAAGCGGGGCATCGCGACGTGGTACTCGGACCGCGAAGCGAACGGCGACTACGTGGAGACGGCCAAGCAGCTCGTGGCGCAGTGTGGCGAAGACACGCGCCTCATGGTTGTTGTGTACGGCCTACCGAACAAAGACTGCGACGCTGGGTATTCGACGCAGGGCAGCCGTGTCAAGACTGCGAGTGACTACGAGCAGTTTGTGGGCACGCTGGCATCCATCATCGGCCAGCGAAAGGTGCTCTATGTGCTCGAGCCAGACGCGGTAGGTCTGCTCGCGAAAGAAGATGGAGGCTGTGCCGTTCAGTCGGGGTACAAACCCAATCTCCAGACTGCTGTCAGAACGCTGTCGGGGAACCCGAACGCTGAGATATACGTAGACGTCGGATACTGGAACCTGCAATATCCAGCGCAGACAACCGCAGTCGCCAACATCATCCGCGAGCTCAGTTCGTTTGGCCGCGTCAAAGGTATCACACTCAACACATCCAACTACCAATCCAACAGCGAGCTCTCGCAGCTCTGCGGGAACTTCCAGAACGCGATTGGTAACTACGACATGCGCTGCATCATCGACACATCGCGCAACTTCAATGGTCCGTCACCGCAGAACGAATGGTGCAACATGCGATCAGCAGGTATCGGCCAGCCGCCATCCAGTAACACGGGCTTCCCGAACATCGACTATTTCGTCTGGATCAAACCTGCAGGAGATAGCGATGGCACGTGTGCGTCTGGTCGGACTTCAGACGCCATGGCCGGACCGGACGCGGGAGTCTTCTCCCACGATGGATTCGCTTCACTGTGGGCGCAGGGTTACCTAGTCAAGCAAGAAGGATGGCCTCGGATTGGTGAGAATACCCCAGCACCGACGCCTGCACCGACACCATCACCGACATCTACACCGACGCCTGCGCCGACACCTGCACCGACACCAGAGCCAACTAAGTCAACTCTTCAGCCCACAACGACGGCACCAGCACCCACTACCTTCGTACCGGAAACGAGATCGGTGAATTCGTCATCGGGCTCGTCAGAGAGCGATCCTTTGTTAGACGCTGTGCTTCAGGAAGCTTTGCAGCGCAACGCGACTGCCCCGACTCCGAGCTCATCGTCTTCCACTGCGTCAACAGAAGCTTCTCGTGGATCCATGAGCGGCCCCAACCAAGTCGACACCGAAGAGGCTTCGTCAGGGATCAAGCTCGACATGGGATCCATTGTATTCATCGTGTTCCTCGCTCTCGCTGTTCTTGCGTCAGTTGTAGTTGCCATTCGAGTGCGTCGCACGCGACTTGCCTTCGAGAACAAGACGCCCAGGGCGACGTACTACTCGGCCACGTTCTAGTTAGCAAATATTTCAATGTCTTCAGTGAAGTTTTTTTTATCTCCATCCACTGCACCCAACGCCGTTGGACAATGTGTATTTGTGTCGTTTCAAGATCCCTTTGAAACCTCTGGCAAGAGCCAAGTCCTAATGCAGGTACCACTCGTGTGGACCTCATCTCACCACCTCACCATTACGGGGGGTTATTTTTGAACCCTCATTGGATCAATGAGGTTCATAGAGGGTTTGATCCTATCGAAGACTTTCGGCTCCATTGAGGGTTCGTGAATATTTGAGTCTATGAAAACTTGTCGATGTAAAGATCTGCAAGGGCGATCATCGTAATCTCCGCTTCGATTTCCTGAAGAGATGGGATCAGTACATCTCCGTAAACTGAGATAACAGCTGAATGAAAGGAAGATCTCAAATGAGTCAACGACCTCACTCCTTGACAATATCCTAACCTAGTGGATCTCACGAAGATACGTCAGAGGATGGACGAGCCGGCTGGTGGAATTTTTCATCCCGTGAGATTTCGCTGGCTCCTTTGGACTTGCGTCCAACTTCTGCACCTTCACAACCATCCACTACACCCTGTCGCCAACAACGCCATGGTCACTCGCGTGAGGGTGAAGTGGCTAGACCTGCATCAAATCGTCAAGCGCATTCTCTTCCCTTCTCCCACGGTCTCACTTTGCTCGGAAGAGGAGCGTCGCTTAGAGATCTCGCCCTCGCTGCTACACTCAAGTGAGCTCGCCATTCGCGAATCAGCCGCCGGTGACTAAAAAGGCAGCGATCCAACGACGGATAGACCATGGCCACGACCATGCAGTTCGCGCTCGTGGTCTCTCTTTGGCTTGCTATCAGCTGGAGCGTCTCAGCGGCTGCGAAGACCAGCGGCTCCCTCTGCTCGCTCGCGCCGACGTCCTACGCCAACGCCAAGAAGCAGCACCCGGACTACGCCTTTGCACTCGACGCGCTCGAGAAGCGCGGCATCGCCTTCTGGTACTCGGACCGCACGGTCAACGGCGACGTGGTCACAGCGGCCAAGACGCTCGTGGCGCAGTGCGGCGAGTCGACGCGGCTCACGATCGTGGTCTACGGACTGCCCAACAAGGACTGTGAGGCTGGGTACTCGGCCAACAACAGCCGCGTGCAGTCGGCGGAGGATTACGCCGATTTCATCGACGAACTCACGGCTGTGATCGGCGAGCGCAACGTGCTGTATGTGCTCGAGCCAGATGCCGTCGGGTTGATTGCCAACGGCGGTTGCGCCGTTGGTACCGGGTACAAGGACAACCTGCTGGTGGCCATTAATAAGCTCACGGCCAACAACACGAACGCCGAGATCTACGTCGACGTGGGCTTCTGGACGCTCTTCGACGCCGGCAAGGCCAAGCAAGTCGCCGACGTCGTGCGCGAGCTCGCCAAGTCGGGGAACGGCAAAGTCAAGGGGATCACGCTCAACACGTCCAACTACCGCCCGACCAAAGAGATTGCTGGACTCTGCGACAAGTTCCAAGCAGCGTACAACTCGACGGACATGCACTGCATCATCGACACGTCTCGTAACTACAACGAGACGTCGTCGGAGGAATGGTGCAACCGACGCACGGGAGGCATCGGCCACCCGCCCACGGCCGACACGGGCATCGCCAACATCGACTACTTCGTCTGGATCAAGCCGCCAGGAGAGAGCGACGGTGAGTGTGACAAGGGCCACACATCGGACGCTATGGTCGGCCCCGCGGCCGGCGAGTTCTTCCCCGCGCAATTCGAACTGCTCTGGAACAATGGCTACCTGCACCTCGTTGACAAGATGGCCGGAATCAATCTGCCGTCGAGTGGCAGCAGCAGCACGGTCGTCGTCGTGTTGTGTTTGGTGGCTGCTCTCGCGATCGCGCTGGTCGCCTTTGTCGTCTACCGCCGGCGAAAAGTCAAGGACTTCCACACGCAGAACTACTCGCGCGCGTACTTTGCCTGAGCTGAAGAGGAGCGCGCAAGAGGCACATGATCGAATCGTGTCGCGTGGCGCACTGAGGTGGTGCAGTCTTCTACGTTCGGCCTGGTCCACTTTACTATGAAATTCAATATTATGTATATATGGTTAGTACTCATTGCCAGAGGTATTCTGATCGTCCAACAACCCACAATCTCCAAAGATCATCACTCTAGGAATTGTTTTATAGAGGTTATATACTGCTAGCTGATACCCTTGATGGCACCGAAGAATGCGCCAAAGCTGTGGAGCTGACAGCAAAGGCGCCTCGCCTCCAGTGCCGTGTCTCTTCAAGCGCGAGTCCACAGAAAATCCCAGGCGCCGTCTCGGGGGATCTCAGCCGTGCGCTGACAGCGTCCAAGCAGCGGGTCAGAGCCGGCGAATGGCGAGCGTCCTTTACATCAGTTGGTATCCAGCTGGTGGGCGGTGACGACCCGCTTCTCCCCATTCAACAATGGCGATGCGGTCGAAAGTCTCCGATATCCAGAGGTCCGCCCTTCAGTCTCTCGGGGAAAAAAGCACGCCGGAGCCATCTGCGCGACTGCTTTTACCAAGCGGATCAGCCGTTGACGCATGGTGGGTCTCAGTGCATGTGGGAAGATGGGTGTCCGCCAGGGCTCTTTGAGCTCGTTCAGCATTCTCCATTTTCACTCACAGGGATCAACCACACTCACATAATGGCGCTCCGGTCGAGCCTGTTTGCCGCCGCCGCGGCATTGATGCTGGGGTCCTCGAGCGCCGGCAACCCGTACTCGGGCAAGGAGGAGCTCTGCTCGCTCGTACCCTACTCGTACGCGTCGGCCAAGCAGAACAACCCGGACATCGCCTTTGCTCTGGACGAGATTGAAAAGCACTCGATCGCGTCCTGGTATTCGGACCGCAACGCCGACTACACGACCCTCCCGCAGCGTCTCGTCGACACGTGCTCGTCGGACAAGCGCCTCAGCGTCGTCGTCTACGGGCTGCCCAACAAGGACTGCGAAGGCGGCTACTCATCGTCGGGACAGGTGCAGAACACGAACGACTACGTGCTCTTCCTCCAGCGCCTCATCGACACGATCAAGGACCGCAAGGTGCTCTACGTGCTCGAGCCCGATGCCGTCGGCCTGCTTGCGAAGGAAGGTGGTTGTGGTGAGGCCGCGGGCTACCGCGACAACCTCAAGACCGCCATCCAAATGCTCTCGCAGAACTCGAACGCCGAGATCTACCTCGACGTCGGCTACTGGTCGCTCGCGTACGAGAGCTCGCGCCAGCGTGTGGTCGAAGTCGTCGAGAGCCTCATCAGCTCGGGCGGCCGCGTCAAGGGCATCACGCTCAACACGTCCAACTACCGCAAGACCTCGGAGATCGTGGATCTGTGCTCCAACTTCCAGAACGACATCAGCAGCACGGCGCAGATGAACTGCATCATCGACACGTCGCGCAACTACCGCGGCTCGCCGTCTTCTGAATGGTGCAACGTCGGCTCGGCCGGTATCGGCCAGCCGCCGTCGGGCAACACGGGTCTGAGCAACATTGACTACTTCCTTTGGATCAAGCCCCCAGGAGAGAGCGACGGCACGTGCGACGGCGCCGACCACACCTCCGACTCGCTGCGTGGTCCTGCGGCTGGTGATTTCTTCGTGGACGGATTCAAGAAGCTCTGGGACTACGGATACTTCGTCGACTCGATGAACATGGCCCGGTTTGACGGCTCGGCGCCTGCGCCAACGCCTGACGCGACGTCGCCGTTCCAAATCGGAACTCCTGTGACGCCAGAGCCGACGACCACGACGCCGGCGCCTGATGCTACCACGCCAGCTCCGCAGACGACGACGCCGGCGCCTGACACCACCACGCCTGCTCCTCAGTCGACGACGCCGGCACCGGATTCGACCACGCTGGCCCCTCAGTCAACGACTCCGGCGCCAGACTCGACGACCACACCGGCCCCAGAGGAGACCACGCCGGCTCCGACGACCACGACACCGGCTCCTGAAACGACAACGCCTGCTCCTCAGACAACGACACCAGCTCCTACGACGTCTACTCCAATTACCTCGACCCCATCAACCACTACTCCGGCTCCTGTCGTGAACACTCCAGGATCGACCACACTTGCCCCGTCAGCCACGACGGTTGCTCCTGGCTCCAGCACGACGGATATCCCTGTCATCACGCCCACCGTGACGACCCCGAAGCCTACCGTCGCGTCCTCGTCGGGCTCCTCGTTCGACTCTCCTTCGGTCGGCTCGCCGACTCCTCGTCCTACATTCCGTCCGACCAAGAAGCCCAAGCCGACTACCTCGGAGCCGACCACTGCCCCTCCGGCTTCTTCGAGCGATGTGGTCCAGAACACGACGCCTGCCGTTGACGGCGGTCCGGAGACGATCGGCGCGAACCCTGGTGTCTCGGAGGCGAACACCAAGAGCGCCGGTAGCAGCGGCGCCACTGGCGGTATCATCGCTGCTGTGCTGATCGCGGCTGTGGCGCTCGCCGTGGCCGCCGCCATGTTCATCCACATTCGCCGCCGTGCCCAGGATGCGGCGGCCGACGAGATGAAGACACCGGTTTCGCTGGACCCGGCGCATCCGGCCTACCTCTCCCAGCTGTAGGTCTACGCGTGGCCCTGGTCGAAAGAAGTCGCCGAAGCCGTGATGTTCGATGTTGTAGTGTCTTGTTGATGTACGTAGCGTGTTCAAAAAGTACCATGAGCAATGAATTGAGATTCCTACCATCCACGCTGGCCACATCTCCTTGTGAAGCGATGGACTAGTGCTACGCACTAGTAGTCATACTAGTACCAGTGCTAATGACCTTGATCAAGCCTGTGAACTAATAGTACTACTAGTAGTTCTGAGTAGTTCTCATCAAGAAAGCTTGAAGTTGTTAGTCTGTCGTCGTATTGCCACACTCGTAGCCTGACTCAGATCGCGAGACCGTATCGAGAGCCATTCGGAGCGACCGTAGAGACGAGCAATGAGCGTTCAAGAAACGAGCGCTATGGAATCCGTATCGACAATCCATCGACTTCAACAATGTTGGCCTCGCGCCTTGCAAACTCATCCACTTCCCACACCACGAGTCGACCGAGTTAGTTATCCAGTCAACCACGCCAGTGTACTGGATGGATACCTCAAGAAAGCCGCACATGGCGCTCGACTTTCTGACGTGACAACGAGAAGGGCGCTGATGTCTAGTCCTCTACGAAGCGCTGTGCGTTCAGCAACGCGAGACTGCGAGACGTGCAATCGTGCCCCACATGGTCTCCGATCACCAGTCTGGTGCACTACTGAAGATCTACAGGTCTGAACATCGCAGTTAACTCCAAAAACAGGTGCAATTCTTACTTTGTCAAGGCGCTTAATACCATTTTTTGATATTTGGGATCCAATTGTTTGTGCCATATGTACCATGTTTTGGTATTATTGAAGTGAATGTAGCCATCTCGCCATCTGCGTCAAAGATCGTCCATGGTCCGAGACCCGCTCCTCACGACATGGCTTCAGATTTGCGTGTGCGCGACTCGTAGAGGCGGATAGCCCGAGTCAACGAAACGAGAAACTCGATGTAGAGGACGATCGCGGTGGCGTGCGACTGGCGTCGGTCTCAGCGCTGCTTGGTCGCGACGGAACGAGTTGCAGCGCAGCCTGGTCCCGTGTCGTCCATTCCACAACTTTCCATCTCCCTCCAAGCAGCTCCCAGCCAACCAAGTCCTTCTGCTCAGCGACTCGAATGGCTCGCACGCTGTATTCCTCGCTCGCTGCAGCGGCGATCGCCGTCATGGGCGCGTCGGCTGAAGAGCTCTGTTCGCTCAAGACGGCCTCCTACTCGCAGGCCAAGCAAGCGTACCCAGAAGCCGCCTTCGCACTGGCCGCCGTTGAGAAGGCTGGCGTCGCAACGTGGTACAGCGACCGCGAGTCGAACGGAGACTACGCGGCCACGGCCAAGGAACTCGTCTCGTCGTGCTCGCCCGACACTCGCCTCAACCTCGTCGTCTACGGGCTGCCGAACAAGGACTGTGAAGCTGGAGCCTCGGCCGCCGGAAGCCGAAACACCAACGCTGAACAGTACGAAGCCTTCATCAAGACCCTCGCGGACACGGTGGGAGACCGCAAGGCTCTCTACGTGCTTGAGCCGGACGCCGTGGGCCTCATCGCCAAGGAAGGCGGTTGTGGTGACCAGGCCGGATACGTGCCCAAACTCATGACCGCAATCAACCTGCTCTCGAGCAACCCGAACGCTGAGATCTACTTGGATCTCGGCTACTGGACGCTTGAGTACCCCGAGTCGACCTCGCGCGTCGCGAGTGTCGTCAAGGAGCTGCAGCTCGCCGGTCGCATCAAGGGCATCACGCTCAACACGGCCAACTACCGCAGCACCGAGTCGATGGCCAAGCTCTGCAGCAACTTCCAGACCGCCATGGGCTCTACCGACTTGCACTGCGTCGTTGACACGTCGCGCAACTACGATAACGGTAACAGCGCCAGCACCGAGTGGTGCAACCTCAAGTCGGCTGGCATCGGCCGTCCGCCGACGGGCACCACGGGCTACAGCAACATCGACTACTTCCTCTGGCTCAAGCCGCCAGGAGAGAGCGACGGCTCGTGTGACGCTGGCACGGCTGACGCGATGAGCGGTCCCACCCCAGGTCTCTTCTTCATGGACGGGTTTAAGGCGCTGTGGAACCAAGGCTACTTTGTCAAAGACCTCGGCTTGGCCAAGATCGGTGAGGACAGTGGAACCCCGACCCCGGCTCCGACGACCACGTCGCCAACGGTCACTCCTTCTCCGACGACCTCCGCGCCGACTGTCACGCCCGCCCCGACGACGGAGAAGCCGACGCCCAGCCCTACGTCCACAACGTCCTCGCCGATCTTCCAGCGTCCGATCCAAATCGATCCATTGACTCCTGAGAATGACGCGGACTCGGACTCGGTAGGCAATGACGATGACTGGCGCCAAGTCGAACTGACGGCGATGCCGATCGATGACGAGACCACCAAGCCCACTCCGGCACCGTCCACGCTCCGTCCAACGACAGCTCCGTCGCAGCCTCGCCCAACGCCCGCGGTCACCACCAACTTTCGTGGTGACGAGACGACGGCGCCACTGGCTGTCACGGCGTCCAGCGTTGAGAGCGACGGCTTCGGCAAGCGCCTGCTCAGCGGCGCCATGATCTTCTTCGTTGGAGCTGTGGCCGTGCTGGGTGCCGTGATCATGATCAATCGCGCGCGAGCCAACCGCATGCGCGCGGCGATGATGGACAAGGACGATTCGTTCGTGATGGGCACGGTGCCGTACACGCCCGTGCCGCAGTCGATGCTCGCCGCCTCGCCTGCCGACCACTACTGTGCCTTGTGAGCGCAAGGGAACGGGTGGGATTCGTGTTTCGTTCTGTGGGTGTAGCGTTGCATTTTCTTTCGGTGTCGTGAGTTTCTCGTGTCGTGAAGTGTCACCCGCTTTGCTCACATCGGGATGAGCCAGCGGAGAGGAAGTTGAATGTGTTAGAGAACAGAGTCAATACAGAATGTTTAAAGTTCGATAGTGGATTGCGAGCGAATGACGGAAGACGGCAGAGCAGAGCGCCCTTCCAGCGACACCGCATGTTGAAGTTTTATGTTCAACGCCGGTCGCGACGTCTCGAGAAACGCTATCGGAATCTGCTGTTGACCTGTCGACAGGGAGTTCCAAGGCTAGTGATATCACGTCTTCCGGGCTTATGTGACAATTTGGACTCGCGTCTCCCACGGCAGAGGACGCAGACGGCGTCTACCACGACGCAGATGAAGTCTATCGTGATTGTGGTGAGCTGTGGTCATCATGTTCACGTTGGTACAATCCCACCATTAAGATGGCTACGCTCACAGCTTTACACCCAATCGCATGAGCCTGCTCTCGAATCTATCCAATCAGATATGCTTCGTGTTGACGAGACCCGTGTGGATTTCGATGATTAGTACGATCGACGTCATCCGCATCGCCTGCTCATCTTGCCGCACTGGGTTGTTCGCCTACTTCTCACCATTCCTCTTTTCGCGCCTAACAAACCCAGGGATTCCAGCATGCCTTCCAAGACTCGCCAGCCCGCTGTCTACATCTCCCACGGCCGGGGTCCCATGCCCGTCACCAACCACCCAAGCCACCATGAACTGATCCAGTTCCTCAAGGGATTCCGTAAGAACCACCTCACGTCCACGCCCGACGCGATCATCGTGGTGACGGCCTACTGGGAGGGGAGCGTGGCTATGATCACGAGCGCCGCCTCGCCTACAATCTATTACGATTACTTCGGCTTCCCACCCGAGACCTACGAGATCAAGTACCCAGCGGCTGGCGACCCGGAGCTCGCTGCGAAGATCAAGGATACTTTGGCGCAGTTCGACATCCCGGCGGACCTTGACGCGGAGCGAGGCTTCGACCACGACACGGCGTCTTCATCCCGCTCAAGCTCATGTTCCCGGATGCCGACATCCCCGTGATCCAGATGTCGATTTTCCACTCGATGGACCCGGAGCAGCACATTCGGCTAGGCGAGGCGCTCAGCTCGTTTCGCGACCAGAATATCCTGATCTTGGGCTCAGGTCAGTCGTTCCACAACTTCAAACTCTTCTATGGTGACTCGGCAGGCGCGAGCCGCATGAGCGAGCGCTTCCACGAGTATCTCACGGACGCGGTCGTCACGACAACCGACCCGACGCAGCGCCGTACGAAGCTCACTCAATGGGCGGCGGCACCGCACGCACGTGATTGCCATCCGCGTGAGGACCACTTGCTGCCGATGCTGGTGGCCGCGGGCGCGGGTTTGAATGATCCGTGTGAAGAGATCTTTGACGGCGGGATTTCTCTTCGGCACGGCCAATTAGACCGCACCTTACTGATGTATCGATACACACTGACCACGAGCTAGATCGAGATATCGTCAGACGCTGTGTCGTCGGCGTTGTGGGTATAGGACGCAAACAACGACTGCTACCATGAGCCGAGATTCGAACTAATCATGATATGAAATGTAGCACCATATTCATGTCTTCTCACTGAGGTGAACCGAAAGATGCACAAGTCCATTAGGACGTAAGTCCACCAACGATACGAGTAGGATTAGGATTATGTCTTTTAGCCCTGCTAACTGAATATGATTCTTCTTTCAAAAAAAAAAAAGAAAGAAAGATGCACAAGCTTTTTCCACACTACAGTACTTCATAAAACCAGCCGACTGGCTACGCCTAGTAGACTTAGCGAAATCCCGAGCGTTTTTAAGCCGAGACCTGGGCCATACCGGCTTCGTTGACGAAGAAGCCCTGGTTCCACAGCTTGACGAAGCCGCCTTCGAAGAACTGGCCCGCCGGTGGCCCCTTCATGGCGTCCGCACTCTGGCTGCTGCTGTTGCACGTGCCGTCGCTCTCGCCCGCAGGCTTGGTCCAGATGAAGTAGTCGAGGTTGGCATAGCCCGTGGTAGCCGTGGGGAGATGGCCAATTCCGCCGAAACGAGCGTTGCACCATTCAGTACTCGGTGGGTTCTCGTTGTAGTTGCGCGACGTGTCGATGATGCAGTTGAGCGACGTGTTCCCAAAGGCGTTCTGGAACGCGGTGCAGAGGTCGGCGATCTGTCGCGTCGGGCGGTAGTTGGACGTGTTGAGCGTGATGCTCTTAAGACGACCGACGGTCATGAGCGACTTGACGATATTGGCGATGTTGGCGGCGCCGGACGGCGTCTGCAGTGTCCAGAACCCCACGTCCAAGTAGATGTCGGCGTTCGGGTTCTGCGACAGAATCTGCAGCGCCGTCCGGACATTGTCGATGTAGCCGTCGCTGAGCGCGCAGCCGCCGTTGGAAATGAGTCCGACAGCGTCTGGCTCGAGCACGTAGAGCACTTTGCGCTGGCCGACCGTGTTAGACAGCCCCTGGATCCAGTTGCGGTAGTCGTCGGCGTTCTGGTTGAACCCACCGGACGAGAACTCGGCCTCGCAGTCCTTGTTTGGCAGCCCGTAGACCACGAGCGTCACGCGCGAGTCCGATGAGCACTGGGACAGGATTTGGCTGAGCTTGTTGCGGCCCGTGTCCGCGGACTCGCCGTCCGTGTACCACGTGGCGATGGGATGATTGAGCACCTCGTTGATCGCCGTCGTGAGCGTCGGATACTGGCTCGAAGCTTGGACGAGCGAGGCCGTCGGGATGGAGCAGAGCGGGTCCGTACTGGAGCTGGCGCCGAGAGCCGAGCCAACAAGAAGAGCTGAGGCGGGAAGGAACTTGGTCAAGACCATCGTGAGCGAGAAGGCGAAAAGGAGAGGCAGTAAGCTTGAAAGTTGGAATGTTTGAGAATGAGGTCCTGTATCGTGAGCTCACTACCAGCTTCGATGCTCTCGTTGCGTAGACCGCTGCTCCTACTCACGATGGCGCCCTGGGGTACAAGAGGTTCCCGGTGGGCCAGTGGAGTGTAACGGCCCAGTGGTGTCACCAGTCCGCTCGAGTGACGGACGCCAATGGATTTATTTATCCGACACGATCGGCAGACGCCTACGCCATCGTGAAATGCAACGTCAACGTGGGGTTTGATGGTTGCCACCGGGTCTACCGAGGTCCAGGCCAAGCTGCCATTTGGCTTCTGAGCAAGATATCGGAACCTGTACATCTCCGAGGGCTAGTTGAAGTTGCTGTCTCCATAGCTGATCATTTCAGTGATTCGTCTTGATATCAAGGGGACTCATCACGTCCTGCGATTCTGTCTCCCTGTGTTTTGTTTGGCTCGAGTCGCTCGAAGTACTGTCGCGAGACCAAGCGATGTGTCAGCGCTTCGTTTCGATGTCCCTAGAGAGGGAGGTACAGTAGTTGGTCTGGTCGTTCTACCCGCGTCGCCTTGTTTTCTTTCTTCTTCAGCTAATGGGCACATTGTTAGGAATCCGGACGTCTCCCGTTTCTTCTGCTGTCTTCCTCTCGGGTTTGCTGCTCGTGTTCTCGCGCCAGTCGCTGCGGTGTAGCTCCTATTAGAGAAACGTACACGACGCTGCAGTTGCGACACACGGAACCGAAGCAGACTGAGCTGAAGTTTACACGGACAAGACAGTGTTGCGTCAGCCGCACGAGCCATAGGAGGAGCCGAAATTTTCGGACCGCGCAGCCCCGCGGTTTTTCCAGTCCAGGCGCGGCGCCTTGGAGATCGGCGGAGCGTTCGGATCTGATCCGCGGTTCACGTCGAGTGATCTTCCTCGCTGCCGAAATTTTCATTCGTCCTTCCTCAGACGGAAGTGTGAACTTTTTCTGTGCGAAACTCCTGAACCGTTCAGGGTGACACAACGCCACTTCATGCAGATGGGAGAGATTGTCCTGCACGTGTGATCACCTCCAGGCACGTACTGACAGATCCTCAGTCTAGAAGCCTAGACCTGCCACAATCCGACGGAGAGAGAGAGAGAGAGAGAGAGAGCGTGGGTGATGGCTCGTCCAAGTCGCATCTGACGCAATTTCGCGGGTTGATGGTTACTCCACTTCCAGTCAAGGTGCCGTCGTCTTTGTTTTCTTGGACAAGCGAGGCAAATTCACGCTTCTGCTCGTTCTTTGCATTAAAGCGGATAATCCTCGTAAATACCGTCTTCCCAAGCGGTTTGCTGACCCTAAACATACAAAACGCGTCCCTATCCAGGGTCTCACCTCGATATCTGCATGGAGGGTGGTGTGGATGATCATTAGAATCGCTGGATGAGTTTGTGCTCACTCTCCCTGGCGCACCACGCCTGCAGCGACTGCTTTGCGATCATTGACTTGTTGGCCAACACCTTGCTGCTTCCACCGGACTTCTTCTTCGACGTCGCCGAGAACATAAGCGGTGTGAGCTGGTCTGCTGCGTACGCGAGGCGATCTTGCCTGTACTCCAGCGCGCGCTGCCCTGCGTGGAGATCTCGGCGAAATCCACGATGCGGTCCCCCGGCTGCGCCATAGTGACTTGCCATCATCGCCAGGGCGATCCATATTGACGTTGGTTGTTTACCAATGTCCATATTGACTCAATTTGCACCTGAAGGTACGTGGGTGAGTTCGTTCAGCCACGACTTTCCCCACGCACAGACCAACTCAACTAAGCTCAATGAATCATATAAAGCTCATTATCTCATGGCATTGATATGACTATCTTTGGCACACCAGTCAATTCATATCCGTGTCGGGCAACTCACGACAGCAAGGGCACCAGTCCGTCTCCTTCGTTCAACATCTTCAAAGAGCCTTTGCAGCTTTGAACGAGAACGCAAACAACCGTTCAAGCGTTTACAACCGTTAGAATCGCTGTTGCCCCGTGTGAGATATAGAGGGCATTGAACGAAGAAGCATTATCCTGATGAGCCCCCGCCAGCACTTCGAGGGTCTCGAGTACAAACGGCCACAACGATTCAGGAAGGGCTCAGATCGCGAAGTAACCCCTGGCGTCGGTGTGCCTGCCAGTATGTTTTGATGAATAGGACACACTCTCCGTTACTGGCATCACAATTATCAGAGTGATCCTCCACCTCCAGTAGCGCTGACGCCATCAAAGGGCGCTGATCGCAGGAGTCCTGCGAAGCCAGTTATTTCAATGCGGTAATCTAGCAACGCAGTACGATCTCCAAATAGGAAGCCTGAAGTGGCCCTTTGACGCCATACCCTCTAAATGTGAATCGCCTTTTTGCTCACAACTGATACACAACTGATATAGTGCCCGTAGAGTATCGATCCGTTTGTGGCTTCTGTCTATGTGTGCTGATCGGGTCAGCTGCGAGTGAAGATGGCGCCAGTGACCGAAAGATCCATATCTCAAACGAGCCAGCGAAAACTGCCACTCCGGACTCAGTTTCGCGGCTGAGATGGGTCCAGCACGCTCGTTGGAGAATTCTCTCCGGCCCATCGCTCTAGCAACCATGTACTGCAGTTTTTCCATCCATTTGTTCTCTCCGATTTCTGACCGTAAATGTTATCGCGCCGAACAGAGCCTCTCGGATAAAATTGTTCTCCTTTCGTTGTCTTTTTGGTACAAGGAACGCTGTGGTGTCTGACGAATGCTGCCGACGTGAACTCGAATGCTCGAACAGCGCGACAGTCTTTTCGCTCCATGTGCACATGGGAGCGACTGAGTGGAGCGTGCCAGCCGCCTGATTAGTCCTCGCTCTTCATTCCAATCGCACACAGAGCAACTACACATGAGAAGACTTTCATGTACGGCGTCACTTCTGCCGAGATTTTTGCATAGTCGTTCGAGTAGCCTGGAGAAAGCCGCGGGGTCTCTTTATCATCAAATCATAGCGCTTACGTGAGATAACAGTCGGCTACAAAAGCTCACGTCGCTCTGTCAAGTGTTAGCCATGCGCCTCGTGCACTGCTCTGCCAGCAAGCCATCGGCGCCACATGAGACGGCGATGACAGACTCAGTCCACGGCATTTGCTGTGGATACTTAGGAGGGTGGAACGGCGGTAGCATAGGCACGCAATCATGTCGAGATCGAGTGCTGATGGCTTTTTAATGTATTGTAAAACCCCAAGGTTTGTTTTCGAGCTTCCGACTATTGTCGCTGCTTTCTGCTCCGCAGACGGGCCAGAGATAGAGAGCGTGTCGCTCACTCGTGGCGCGGGCTATCTGAACCTCTTTCCGCCGAAGGCAGCAAACTGTGTCGACGTCCCGGGGCAAGTGTGGCGCCACTGTCTCTCGGAGGTGACGGCATCTCTGGACTCTAATAGTGAACCAGCGAACGGTCGAGTGGAAATTCGGTAGTGCCAGCCCGCGGTCAACAGTCGTGCGTGGGACCGGGATCGTGTGCTCTTGAGGAACCTGCTCCTCTCGCCTTTTGGCCTGGAAATCATAATGAACTTGTTGATGTAACGTCATACCGTCGAGTGAGAGGGCCGTGTGCAAGCAGACGAGCCGTGAGACCGTGAGAAGGATTCCACGGCCGCAACATGAATATCCCCTCGACGCCAGATTGCAGTGAAGGCTCTAGCCCCACTCGTTGGAACCCACAGTGGATGGGTTCTCAGCAGTTTCCCACTGTCTGACCCCAAGCGCATAACATTTTGAAACTTCAAGGTCGTGATCAGCCAGCCCTGACGACATGATGTATCCCAGAAGAACAGTAAGGTCACGTTGTGGTGCCCCAAGACACCTTAGCTTACATAAATCCGCACGGCTCCCTATCCAACCACAGAAAATGCCCAAGAGTATTGGTTTGTAGCAAAGCTAATGCAACGCCAAGTGCCAGTTTTTTACGAGCCGTTGGTACGAACTCGAACCCGGAACATTCCAAATTGTTTCTTTGCAACCACGACGGTTTCGCATACGAACAAAATTCAAATGTGAAGAGTAACCTCCAAGGATTCGAGCGGGAGCGGGAGCTGCCGTCCATTCGGATCGCGTACAAGGACGATGACCTGTGCAAGCAGTCGCTCAAGAACATGTACCGGCTCGTCCGGGCCGCCAACCAACTTGAAGAGTGCTCTGGAGGAGAAGAGAAGAGCTCAAACAGCGTGCATGTCGCGAAGAAGGTGCTTCGGTAGCGGAGACTCTTACGCCGCGTGCAGGAGGCGGACATAAGCGATCCGAACTTCGGTGTCGCGGCGTTTCTGAGGGTCACGTGGTGCAAAGTTGGAAGCAGCGATCATGAGGAAGGGCGCCAAGGTTGCTTCGCTACCCAACCTGCGTCTTAACTGCAGAAAATTCAAATATTCATTGCTTCATTAAGATTGGGCTCTTCTTGGTGGAGAATTAGATCGTCAGAGTATGTCCATTCCCCGAAAGCACCTCTTGTCTGCTCGTAAACTTACTGACTGGGGGTTTCTGGAAGGGATGACACACTCAACCCTGGTTGAGGTCACATCGATAGCATCCATAACAGTGCTAGGATACGCGCAACTGTGTCCAAGCCCGTGAGACATGGAGCAGAGCCCGCCCCGAGCGCTTCTGGCGTTAACAGTGAATAAATAAAGCAACTGTGTCCAAGCCCGCGATTCCACCTTCTAAAACAAGGCAGATAAAAGCAGGTGCGTTCTTATTGAAAAATGTGCTCGCTTCGAGACTGTCTGGTATAATAACTTGATATTCTTTAGTCGCCTCATGACTGTCTTATCCCCCGTTACTTCTTTCCTCAGATGAAGATCGAGCGCACGAGCTGCATGCTGAACTTCACTCGAACGTGAACTTGTTTATTTATCGTTCATATATCAATTTTGAAATATTGCAATCTCCTTCGTCTACCAAAGATAGCGCGAGGGGAGACTAGAAAAGGGTTTATCAATTCGGCGTGGACGGTGCCACGAAAGATCGAAGAAGTTGATTCATGGGATCCACAACGAAGCGGTGGGTCGCAATATGAACTCACACGTGTTCTTCGGGTTCGCCGTTGGCTAGACCAAGCCCCGACCCACTAGAGGTTCGCCGCGTAGAGCTGAATCCAAAAATTCCCCCGACGCACTCCATGATCTTCACTGTGCTGGGTTTTGTCTGTCTAAATGAGTTCAACGGCAGCAATCTGGGCTGCCATATGGGTTCCACCAAGTGGTGGTTGAACAATTGACGTCTCGCTTTGGACGAGAGCTAACGCTTCTCGTGCTTCTGTGGCGAAACATGGATCCGAGTCTTTTCGCGTTGGCTGAATCGGCACACTAAGAAGCCGCGAAGCTTTGCGCAAATCTCACAAGCTGGGCTCTGCGAATTCTTTGGGCCTCAAACCTTTGGTCGGGTCGGTTTGGGTCGAGAAGTGAAACTGCCTCGATTGGTCGTCGTAGGATGGGATGCCAGCGGAGTCAGGGCCTGCCAAAGCCGCTGGCCCAGAGGGTCACTTCTCAAATAACTCCAAGTGCCCCACCAGCCATGACCGTCGAGCCAAGTCAGCCACGATCGCACCGCCGCCAATGCGCCATTCCGATGGATCACCCAAGCGCTCTGTGTCTCGAGAACCGGCGTTGCGTTCGGCGTCTTATGGCGGATCCAAACATTTGAACGAGAGGTGGAAGAGCCATTTGTTCGCATTGCCTACCGCGACGACACACTTCGTCAGAAGTCGCTCGTATAATGTGTACCGACTGCTGCGTGCTGCACGGGAGCTTGACACGGCTGGCAATCAGCAGTCTCCGCTGGCCACGACTGCGCGGCTCGCTCGAAAGGCGCTGCGCTACCGGAAGCTGCTGGATCGAGCGCAACAAGTTGATTTGGACAATCCCGAATTCGACGTCAAGGCCTTCCTGCGCGTCGCGTGGTGCAAAATTGACGCGGACGAGTGATGGAAGGCGAGTCGTTAAGAAATTAACGCGGTCGAAAGGCCTGTTGTTTTTACTGTGGGGCACCGTCGTTAAGTCTTCGAGAGGAACTTACCGCCCTGTGATGCTCGAACCTTCGGTGCTGGTGTTGAAGTGAGGGGCTACTGTTTTTGGTGATGTCGAAAAATGGAAAATATACGTCGTCTTGCACATAACCGTGACCTCTGGCTTCTTCTTGCACATAAAAAAGGCAAGTGGGTGAGCCTGCCAACAATCCTTGTGACCATTTGCGTCGGCTGTGTTCCTCGAGTTTCGCGATCGCGCAGTCGCCGTCAAGTGGTGTCCAGATCTGTCGACACCGACATCCTTGCGAAGTCGAGCATCGCTCGCTTTAGGTGCGCAAATCTGCGTGTCTTTACTCCCTGTGTCATTGCTACGTGCTTCAAAAAAAATGATGAGCAGCTTCTGTGGCCAGAAGTAGTCATCCCTCGCTGCTCTTGGATCCGGACAGCTGTCTGATAGCCTCATCACGAGGCGATCACTGTACGGTACTGACTCAACCAGACAAAGAAATACGAGGGACAGTGAAAACAGAAAAGCATCTCCCGCTCGCCCCGGATAAACGCGAGAGGAGCTGGGTGGCTCGTTTTCGATGTTTTGAGCCGCCTTTTGAAAAGAGAAAGGGAGGGAGGTGAGGGGGGGGGGGGGG
>JAADVR010000344.1:0-34636 GCA_023335855.1 Pythium scleroteichum | reverse complement strand
CACGAGGCTGTTGGGGTTCTTCTCCTTCATCGCCCGAGCGATCGGCACGACACGCGACGGGCCGCCGATGTTGAGGCCGTTGACGGTGTCCTGGAGCATCTCGTACACGTCGTTGTACGCCAGGATGTCGATTGTCGCCGTCACATTTCGGGCGGCGTCCGCGGTGCCGACGATGACGGCGACGAGCGCGACGGCGAACGAGCGGAAGATGTTCATGGGAGACTGGGAGGAGCGGCAACTAACTGGTCACGGCCGTGGACAGTTGGGGAATGAGCCCCAACGGCGGGGCGTCTGGCTGGTGGTGCCGATGCGTCCAGACCAGCCCCGACTCTCCGCCAGAGCGCATCCGCGGAACGCCCCACATTCACGATCCCCCAGATTCGCAGTGGGACGTGTGTCACGACACAAGACGGCCAGCTGTCAGCCTCTGCTTGACCGAAAGTCTCCCTTTGGACGAGCTTCTCCCGCTCGCGCGGCCGGCGCTGTCACGGGAGAGGAGGAGCCGTCGTTTGGTCGCGCGTGAATGCGAGGTCCGCCGGGTGGACCTGTGGGCTGATGACACCAACCCGATCAGTTCGAGCCCTAGACGCCAATCACAAGGGTCTGTGCACATGGCATGCGCATCCGCTCCGGTGTACTATGTACAGTATTGATGCCGTACAAAACGGTGAAGAGACCTCTTCCAATTGGGCGTGCTGCAGTAATTGAAGCGCTGGCGGTGACCCGGGTCACCATCGTGACCCGATTCTCTAATATCATAAGCTATCATATTTTAGTGTATCCTGGCAAATTATGGGTCTCTAGGGGTTAGTGGCTTGAAAAAGGTGAGAATGGAAGTGTGGGCGCTGTTTGACGGTGCTTGTGAACTTTTGCGCGAACTGCCTGGCGGGCGAGTTGATGGGGTTCAACGCCCGGAGCTTTCTTTGCGTTCCTCGTAGGCTGTAGGTGGCTGCCATCTCGTTTGCGAGATGACATACTGTCAGTTTCCACCGAGATGTCTTCCGCTTCATCCGCTGGTTTCGGGAAGTACGACCGATAGATACCTGGGATGGTCTCATACTTCAACGCGAGCGACTCGCGTTGTTTTTTATTGAACACTAGCTTCGACTTGTTTTGACCAACACAGTTGTCCAGGATCAGCAGCAGGATGACTTCCTTTTCGGGTTCTCTGATACCCTGCTCCACAACTTCTTGCGGAGGCGCAGATGATAGTCTACACGCAGACTGCACAACGCGTCGGCCCCTTTAACTTGTCCTCTCTCGTCGTATCTCACGACGTTGTTGATATTGTTGGTGATGTCCGCGATGACAAAGTTACGAATCGACAGATTTGAATTGAAGTAGTCTACCGATGGCCTCTCGCTGCCGTAATACGGAAGAGAGAAATTCTCACCAAAATTTTCAATTTGAATATGCAAGATTGGGGGTTGACAATGGCCATCGGATGGTTCTGCGTCCGGGTCTGTGACGACAAATGCATGACGGCCTCGTGATAAAAATATCGGCATTTTCTATGAAAAAAATAACTCGACCGTGTTCAGGGGTCCGGTGGAGGCTGGTGGATGCGGTGACCCGGGTCACCGCCATCTGCTTCAATTACGCGACGGGATGCTGTGAAAATAGCAATGGTACAGTGTACCAACCCGTGCGGACAAGGACAGTACAAGCCGATTCTATTTCCTACATAAACGATCATTTCAAATATGCAAATCACAGAAAAAGACAATTGTGAGTATGTACAGGTTTCTCAAAAAATTGATACGTATCGTACGGTGAAGAGATCATCCCACACCGTGATTGGCCTTCAAGCAGACGCAGGATGAGGGCGCTCTCTCAGCTCGCGTTCCGCGCGCCACCCGTGACGGCCCCACGCCGTGTCGTCGTCACGGGACTCGGGGCTGTCACGCCGTTTGGTGTCGGCGTGCAGCACGCTTGGGACGCTCTGCTTGATTCGCGATGCGCCATCAAAGTAAGTCCAACCCTCCGTCACTACTCGCCCGTCACTCATCCTATGCGGCAGACTATCGAGGGGATCGACACAACCGGCCTCGCGTGTACCATTGCAGCTCAAGTGCCTCGCGACGGCGATGTCTCGCATGCGTTCCGCACGAAGGACTGGGCCAACCCAAAGAACGCGCGGTCACAGGAGGTCGACTTCATTGCGTTCGCGCTCGCTGCTGGTCGGTGCAATCCATTCTGCTTCCGCGCTATGAACTGAAAAGAGTTTCGTCTGTTAAACAGCAAAGGAAGCCATCGAGGACTCCGGATGGGCACCACTGTCAGACGAGGAGCGTGAACGTGCTGTACGTGTGCCCGTCGACCACTTCAAAGTTTGGCACTATAGCTCGAATCATTCTTGGATGACCAGGGTGTTGCGGTTGGTGCCGGTATTGGCAACATTCAAGAAATCGTCGACGTTGGAGCACTTGTGCGAGAACAGGTAGAAACGAAATTGCCGGCAACCATGGTCCATTCCACTGACTGCATCATCATGTGTAGAAGTACCGTCGCGTGTCGCCGTTCTTCATCCCGCGTGTGCTGATCAACCTTGCAGCAGGTCATATCAGCATTGAGCACGGCTTGAAGGTGTGGATGAGTTCGCGTGTGAAACTGTCTTGGGTTTCCGTGTCGTAACTGGAATCATGGCACAGGGTCCAAACCACTCATGTGTGACGGCATGTGCCACGGGCTCGAACAGTATTGGGGACGCATTTCGCTTTATCCGCCACGGCGACGCTGATGTGATGGTGGCTGGTGGATCGGAGGCTGTGATCAATCCGATCTCCATATGCGGCTTTCTTCGTTCGCAAGCGCTAGCAACAAAGGTACTGCCAATTATCGTGCCTTGATGCCGTGAAAGATCGCACTAATTCGTTTGCCGAAGTTCAATGACCGACCGTATGAATCTTCGCGTCCATTCGACGCCCACCGCGATGGTTTTGTCATGGGTGAAGGTGCTGGAGTCGTTGTACTCGAGGAGTACGAGCACGCCAAGAAGCGCGGAGCGCGTATCTATGCTGAAGTTCGTGGTTATGGTTTGAGCGGTGACAGCCACCACATGACTGCCCCGGCAGAAAGTGGAGACGGGGCGAGAAGGTGAGCACGGTCAGTTTAGCTGCAGGGTGAATGGGCGATGATCTTCGTGTTCAATCAGAGCGATGCAGTCGGCGCTGGAGCAGTCTGGACTTGTCATGAGCGATATTGGATACATCAATGCACATGCAACGTCGACGCCACTTGGAGACCGTGCTGAGAATGCTGCAATCAAGGAATTGTTTGACGAACACGCAACCAACCTTGCAGTGTCTTCCACAAAGGTGGGCGGTGCTGCGCGATGGCGTCTTTTTCCTGTCGTGACGCCTCTCAAATCATACAGGGTGCTATTGGCCATCTTCTGGGCGCCGCAGGCGCTGTTGAAGCCATCTTTGCCATCAAAGCGCTTCATCACGTACGTATTCAAAGTTATATAACGTCCATGATTCGCCGTGCTTGACGCGTGTACACGCTCCTAGAACGTGATGCCACCAACTCTCAACCTCTCCGAAAAAACTGAAGAGTTCACTCTCAACTACGTGCCAATGACGCCCCAGGAGAAGCAGCTGAACGCGGTGTTGACAAACTCCTTCGGATTTGGTGGCACGAATTCTAGTTTATGTTTCTCAAAATAAGTCTTCTCGATTCTCACCCAGACGGCGTGGAATCGAAAAGGTTGGCGAAATGAAGACCGTTAGAAACCTGAAGAAGTCTCATCGAAACGTTGATGCTGGTTGGATTGCAGTTGACTTCGTTTGTCCGACTTCGAGATTCCACTCGAGTCACTACACCCCGAGAACTGATTCATTCCAAGAAAATCGGCCTGGCGATAATCTTCGAGCTTCTTCTTGTAGACCTGTCGGACAAGATCAGTACACAATGCGAATATCTAAGCTCATCTCCTCTCACCGTCGCGTCTCGTTCTAATCGTGTTTTCTCGAGCGTAAAGCGCTCAATTGATGCCCTCAAATCCCGTTCTTGTCTGAAAAACTGCTGCTGCTTCGAAAGAGCAATCGTAATTTGTGCGCTAAGTTCGGATACTTTCCGATCGCTCTCATCACAAGCTTGCTCTCGCTCAGCCAAAGCTTCCCGTGAGTCAACTAAATCGCGAGTTAGTTGCTGAATCTGCAGGGCCATTACGGTTTGTCGCGAGTCAGATTCCTGGCGGACCCTCTCCAACCGTAACTTTTCCTCCTTTAGGGACGCGACGCGCGCTTTGAGAGCTTCCACCTCGGCAGTCAACCGAACTTCGGCTCTTTCGCTTTCACTCTTGACGTTTGCAACTGCATTCGACAAATCTGCTTTTGATTGGGCGAGTCGATACTCAAGTTCAGCAGCACGGGACTTCAATTCCCGATTCTCTTTGTGAACTGCTTCGAAATCGGCAGAATAGCGATTGGCGCAGTCGGCTTTTACTTTGTTCAGCTGATCGCTCAACATTTGTATTTTCCGAGTTTTTTCTTCTGTTTCTTCGCGTAGCTCACGAGCCTCACCTCGGCGTACGTCTACCTCACGCGTAAGTGGTGTAATTTGCTCCTGCGGAGGGAATTTCAAACATGACGACTGGTTGTTCAATACAATCCTAAATACCTACATTGAGTTCGTGTGTACGATCTCGGAAGTCATTCCGCATCTTCATCAGTTCGTCGTCTTTGGCTCGTAGGCCAGCTTTCGCATCGCTCTCTGCCCTTGCCGACTACAAAGGGTTTTAGACTTTCTTGGTGAATCATATTGGAGATCGAATAGTTCTGAGGAATATACCAGTTCTTTTGCCTCCTCAGCTATAGCGGTTCGTTCGATGATGCTCTTGACTTTTCGCTGGTTGCAAACAGTTAGACCGTGAAAACCTTTTTTAAGACTGCGACAGCGCACCTCATATACGTCAACCGTTTCTCTAGATCGTCGGGTCGACTCGTCAAGATTCTTTTCAGCATCTCGCTGGCCACGGTTCGCCAACTCCTGGGAAAAGCATGTCAACCAAATTCATGGACGTAGCGTGTGAAGGTTGTCGCTCTCACCAGTTTGACTCGCAGTTGAGCTAGTTCTGTACTGAGCTCTCGAATTTCGTTTTCACGATTCTTGATCTCTTCGTCATGACGTTTTGTCATATGGGCAATACTTTCTTCCTGTTCTTTGACGTGAGTATCGGTGACAGAACGAAGTCTCTCGAGAAGGCGAGCGATCTCGCGTCTTGCTTGGGCCTCTCTAGCCGAGATCTGTTGATCCCACTTTAATCAATGTGGTCTCATAGTCATCGTATCCAACATTCAAACCTGTTCTTTTTCCAGTATGACCTCTTCGACCTTCACCTTGCAATGTTGTTCCAGCTACATTTTCTTGTCAGTGTAAAGGCGAACACGACTATTCACGCAGGACACTCACCTCCACAACGGCATCTTCGCGAGAGCAGTACTGGGTAAGTTGTTTCTCCATACTGTTCATCACTTGAAGCATCCCTTCACAATCTTGACGAACACATTCGAGCTCAGAGGTGAGTGTCCGAATCTGTTCTTCCAACGTCTCGACGCGTTTGTCACGATCTTCTACGACACAGCTCAGCTCACGGAGCCTAGAAGAGACATGTTGATAACGAGCAGCGAAGCTTTCTTCCTTCCTTTCGGCGTTGGCTTTGACGTTTTCCAGTAGCACCTCGTAATCTTGAAGCTGGTTTTGGAGTATCCTCTCCGCAGTCTTAGCAACTTCAAATTGTTTCGTTCCAGCGTCTTTCTCGGTCTCCAGCTCAGCTATTCGGATTGCATACTGCTGCAGTTGATGCTCACATCGATTCTTCTCATCTTCAATGCCACTATAAGCGTCGCGTAGTTCTTGTAGCGCGACAGTCGCCTGGTTGAAGCTTTGGCCCATAACCAAGATCTGCTGATCGCGATCTACGAGCTCTTTCCTGACACTGGTCATCTCATCATCTTGCAGCGAAACTTGTTCCATTAACATAGTGTTTTCCTATCCGAAGATCATGATTGAATAAGAACAGTAGCGGGTACGTCGCGTCTGTAACAGCCTCTTGCTTACCGACATGAGCACATCAATGCGTTCGCTCAGTTCGCTAATATAGTCGCCATTGCTCCCGTTCAAAACGCTTTCTCCTCTATTGAGCCCTCGCATACTCGTCTCTGTGGTTTCATGTTGCAAATGCAGCACCATTCTCTCCGTTGCGCTCTCCAGCTCCCTGCGTTTGAGCGGGACCATCAGTAGTTAGAAATGAAGTCTTCGTTTCTGGATGATCACACAGTGGCGTACTGTCGCAGTGCCGAGTTGCTCTGCGCAAGATTCTCAGCATAGAGTGTCATGCGATCCGCAGCTTGCTTGCAGTCATCTATCGCTCTTTCCTGCATGATCGCTGTTATCACCACACGACACGAATCCTCGCCACTGGAGGAGACATACCAGATCGTAGATCTTGATGTCGTACGCCTGAAGGAGCGGATGGACTACCTCTTGTGATACCATCCACGGCGGAAGCTTCTTCTCAGTTACGTCCATATCATTGCCTGCCTCGCCTCCATTGTCTCGACAAAGTGCAGCGTCGCTGATCGTCTTGAGTTTGTCCAGTTCGCCGTGCTTTTGGAGCACATGACGCAGTTGCACGAGCAGCCGCTCTGCAAATTTCTTCAAGAAAGCCTTCTCGTCCTGCAACTGGGTAATTTCCACGTGGCATGCCGCCGTGGGAGGGCACAGACCATTCGGAATCGAAGTCTGCGGACTCGATGTTGAAGTTGCCGCCTGCCGCTCGCCTGTCTGCGTCGGCATCGCTGCCGAAGTCGCCAGAGCGCTGGACGAGACCGTCAGCAGCGCCGGTGGGAACGCGCGCATTGCCTGCGCCGCCAGTCGCCGCGAGCGCTCGGCCTGCGGGCCCGCGGTCGCCTCCATGTCACCCAGTGGGGAGGGTGGCGCTGCCGTGGTGTGACTGTTCAGTCGCGACGGCGGGGAAACTTTGAAGGAAACCCTCCCGTGAGGTTTTTGTACGTGCCAAAACATCGAGGTGTTTCAGTGACTCGTTAGAGATTAATATAGTGGATAAAGGGATTTTCCACCCTTATGTAATATTGTATAGTTTAAACCTAGTCTGCTGGTGTTCTCGACAGCGAGGTTTTGAGGTGTGGGGTTTTGGTGGCGGCATGTGGCGCAGTCACTCTTTTGGCGGCGCGGCACAAAAGCCGCCACCTCAGCAGGAGACATGAGCGACGAGGCCACCGCCACGCTGCACGCCGAGGTCGCGGCCAAGCTCAAGCGTGCGATCAGCGCCAACGGCGAAGCCTCCGCGCCTAGCAATAAGCGACCAAACCGCGCCAACGGCGGCGCCACAGCCAGCGCCGGAAGCGCCAGCAGCGGTGGCGGCGCGCGCAAGCTGCTCCACTGGACGTCCGACCAGTGGGCGGCCTTTGAGGCTGCGCCCATGTTCGGCAGGGTCATTGGGCCTGATAGGATCCTTCCCATCCGAGCTCCATTGTCGTCCATGTGAGTGCCGACCATCGGGGACACAAGTCGTGTCACTAACCTGAGTGTCTGTCGTGGGCAGCTACGAGATTCACTATGCTGATGACAAGGCTATGTATGCACCATCAGCACTCATGGAAAAGCTGTTGGCAGCATCTCGAGCGGGATCTGCGATCAATGTCGGACTCGTTATCGACGCAACGGGCTCTGACTACTTTCTCCACGACACCAAGTACGTTTGATTCTCTACTGATCAGAAGTCGAGAGTCTGATTGCCTCGTTGCAGGGAGTGGGAAGATTGGGATGTTCAGTACGCCAAGCTGCGCACGTCGCTTCCAGGCGACAGCTCGGGCGATGACGCCACGCGAAAAGCTAGTGAAGAAGCGATGGTCGCGCAATTCTTTGAGCAGGTGGAGAAGCACAAGCGAGGGGAAAGCAAGGACATGGATCTTGCGGTTTTCAGCGGAGACTATAACGTTGTTGGCTTCCTCATCGTCTCGTATCTGGTTGAACACTGTGATCTCAGCTTGGATTCTGCGCTGAAAGAGTACGCAAGCTCGATCCCGCCTGGCATTTTCTCCCGCTACTATTTGGAGCGTTTGTACCGGAAGTATTTTTCTACTCTGCCGTCCTCTGCTTCGAGTATCAAGATTCCAGCTGCGCCAAAGTGGGATACGGCAACCCTGGCGGAGGAAGATGCCGGTGTGAAGATTGGCTCCAATGTCCTTTCTGAGGAAGATCATCAGAACAAGTTTGTCCGGAAACTCAAGGCCCGTGGCCAAACATCTACTCCTCCCAGTGCTAGCAGCAGTAGTACACTATTAGGTGCAAGTTCCGGTGGACAGATGCCTTCAGGACCAACGTACAAGCCACCATTGTATATCCCTCCGATCCGAGAGGACGATAGTTCGCGACCTACTAAGCGACGAAAGATCCGTTCATGGATGGACGATGTGGAGCCGTTGGAGTATGGTGAGACGTTGGATCCTTCGTCAGACGAACACGCGAAAGTGCTGAGCTCGTTGGAAAAGCTCACTTCTAACGATGGATTCCCGGGATGTGAGGTACGTGCTGCTCCGTGAGTACCCATTTTTGCTATCCCTTATCTTTTTGCACCATTACAGGCAATTCCATTGACGGGCACCCACATTGGCGCTGAGGCTTTCAAGAAGCGTGGATGCTTGACGAGTGCTTATTTTGTAACGTGGCGGGCGAGAGGGTGAGAATCGTTGTGTGGTTTTCGATTCGGGGCGGCCTTGTTGTTGACTAATTCGTTTGACTTCGCAGTCGTCGTTGTATGCTTTTCATTGCGGAAACCGGGGCGTATGTCGTATCCCGTAATGCGACGTTCACGAAAGTCAACATGAAGTTTCCCCGACGTCGTGCTCTGGTATGGGAACTTTTGCAACCACACTGCAAGTGACGGATTGTACAGACAGGATGTGTGGTGTATAGAACGAGAGCCATGTGAACACACTGATCGATGGAATCATCGTCGAAGACCAAGATCACGACGTCAAAGTTGCCCGATTCTTGGCTTTCGATATTGCGTTTCTGGAAGGAGCTCCAGTTTGGCAAAAGAAACTGGAAAAGCGGTTGCAGTGCCTCCAGAATGAGATAATCCTACCTCGCAAAAATGTGCGTAAGACGCATTCACGCATCCTTATAAAATGTGGCAAATCATGCATTTATGACTGGAACGCGTAGGACCAGAGCTTTGACTACAACACCGAACCATTCCGTGTTCGTATGAAAGACCATTTCAAGCTGAGCAAGACGGAGTACCTGTTGACCAAATTCGTCAAGGATGTGACCCATGAAGTGGATGGGGTCATCTTCACCCCTTTAGAAGCGCCTTACAACCTCGGTGGGTTCGAGTCTGACGACCCGATTTTCAAATTTGTTGCAAGCGAAGGCAGCGGTATTCCCGGCCTTGATGGCTCAATCAGTCAACGGCGACTGCTGCAGTATATCCAATCCATTCCTCCGAAGTGAGATACGAGAAAACACATAGGACCCGTGAGTTTATTTTTTGGGGGTACTGCGGCTAACTGGGTTCGTCAAGCAGGTAGTTGGCCAAAATGAACTTGCTGTGCGCAGTGTTAAGATCTTCCCACGTTCAACTTACTCACTCTCACGAAGATTTTTTCCTCACGGAATCTGCACGGTAGTTTCTTCTACCATACCTCTCCTTGCGCTTTGGCGAGCTTGCCTTACCTGATGAACGTGTCAATCGTGGGCTCCCAAGCTCTTCGTCTTTAGCGCTTACTAGTGAACTTTTGTGAGACGAGGCTGGGCTGAAACGATACTGGCGGTGATGAGACTGTGGGGATGCATCCTCTGGCATCTGGGGCGGCTTTGGGGTGCTCATCGACTGAGCGCTTTTCGTATCTTCGTCGCTGCTACTTCCTTGTTGTGAGCGCGGTGACGCAAGACCAGTGCCTTGACCTGGGGATGCGAACTCCCAACTGCCATCTCCATTGGATGAATGGGGGCTTCCTTCTCTTGTGTAGATTGGCGCTTCAATGTTTGGATCTCGTGAACGTCGTCTCGGCGACGACAATCGGGGATTTCTGCTTTTAAGTGATGATGCATCCGATGTAGAAATATCCAGGCTTTGACTTCCCGTGCGACGTGGTGACCGCATGACAAATACTTTGCGCACGGTAGCCCCATCGTCGGAAGCTTCATGATCGTCGCGAGCACTCAGAAGGGGAATGGTGTCTTGCTCGAACCAAGTATCGTCTAGCGCCGTTGACGCAGCAGATTTTCGTCCGTTATCTCCATTACGCTGCCAACAGCAACTGCAGCAGAAATCTTTGAAATGACTAGTATTCGAGCCCATTGCTGACGAGAGAGCTTCAAGATGAACAGCAGCCGGCAGTTCCGTGTCGCCTTGTTCGACCTCGATATTGCGCGCGACCTTTCGAGACCATTGCGACTCATCAGGGTCCCCGCCTTCTTGTGCCGCCGGGCACCTAGAACGCCGGTTCTTCACCAGGTGCGCAAAGAATGATACACTCGGTATCTTTCAGCTCCGTGTACTTAATCACAAGCTGAGGGTTCTTTGGGGCCAAGGACTTCGCCATCTCAAAATCACTGGCAGCTTCGTTTACTTTACCCAACGCCTTCAACGCAAAGCCACGGCGAAGGTAAGCGTGGGCATTGTTGGGATTACGGCCAACCACAAACGAGAAGTCTTCAATGCTTCCTTCGTAGTATCGTTCCAGTTGTAGTGCTTTGGCGCGTTCGTGAACGTACCGAATCAACACGCTTTCGTCTGATTCATGTGCTCCGTCAATGGCACACGTGAAGTGCTCAATGGCGCGTATGTGGCTATTCTCCAACGCATAGGCGATGCCCACTCGGTAATGGCTGCGTGAATCAGACCGCTGTCAGTACTGCTACAGCGTCGCTGCTCAACAACTTACAGGTCAGGCAGAATTTCGGAGAGCTCGGGCGTGACAGATATGCCAATCAATTGCTCAGCACGCTCCATGTATTCGATGCACTCTCGCGATTGACGCTGGTGGTAGTAACAAAGACCGATGTTGTATAGCAGATATGCGTCGTTCCTGTTCGTCTCAGATGTTGATATGGTCGCAAGAAAGTCTGGTAGGGCGTCGCTGAAGCGGTCACACTCGACCAAGCACAGTGCGCGATTGTAGAAGAATACATCACTACCGGGCGACAAACGTAAACACTCCTACAGCCATTCACCTTTGATCAGTATTCCAGCATCTCCCACCCAAGCCATTGGCAGTTCCACCGTTAAGTCTTCGATAGCGTGGTCATACTGTCCTACCCCGCGAAATGCAAGCGCACGTGTGTTCCGAACAGACATTTCAAGCTGGGAAGGTAGCGACTGCAATGAAACAGCAAGCTGCTGAATGAGGAGCGTGGCATCTCTAATTGTCTCTTCGTAATGTTGAAGCCGCAAATGGCATTCCGCCCGAAGGTACAGACTCCACGCAATTAGATGTGCATCCGCCTCACCTCGTATGGTGAGCGCCTCGGTGAAATCACTGATTGCAAGCCCGTGGTGGCCCGCTTCGTGGAGAATGAGAGCTCGTACTTCAAAGAAGAGCGGTTCGGTAGGGATTGCGTCGATGCAGTCACATAGCAAGTCGAGCGCCGGCTCGACGATTTGAAGCATGTGGCAGCACAACGCCCAGTGAAATTTGACGATGACGTTCGCTCGGTCACTTACATGAATCTCGCGAAAGAGGGAGTCTGCTTTTCCATATTGCTGCTGAAGCTGCGTGATCATCGCCATCCCAACCTGAAATTTGATTCCTGTGGGGCTGATCGTCCACGCCATCTCAATGTCGGCGAAAGACGCCTCCAGTTGTTCCTCTGCATTGAGCGAAATTGCGGTCGGTGATCCAGTCACAGTTTCGCCCGCCGGTAGCTGCCATCTCGTGCTGATCATTGAGGCGTCCGAGGTGCGTAATAGTTCGAGTGCGAGCGCGAGGCGGATCGAACCGCGGAAAAAGTACGCCTGCGGGTCCTTGCCATCCAGCTTGATCGCCTGGCTGAAGTCTGCCAAGCACATTCGAGCACTCTGACTCGCATCGTTTCTGATCCCTCCACTGTCCTCAGCACTACCACCTCTGCACTTGCGAAAGTAGCAGAGCCCTCGCAAGGCGAAGTAGGATGCCTGCGAGTTGTTGAACTGAATAGCGTTGGAGAAGTGTTCAATTGCCTGATCGATTTCACCGGCGTCAAGAAATGCCTGGGCAAGCGACGAGAACCCCGTTGGGTTTCGCCCATCCAGCTGGATCGCGCGCTCAAGGTCATCGATACATTTCTCTGTACGACATAAACGAACGATGAGATCGATTGGCACAGTAACTAGTTCTCAAACCAACCAACTGACGCAAGTTCCCCAGCTTGCGATGACAGTTGCCGCGCATCTGGAGCGCCTTATACTCAACGCGGATCCCAGCCGATCCCTCCTCCAGCGTCTTGGTGAGATCGATGGCAGCTTCTTTGAAGAAGCCGTTGTCGTATAGCACGAGTGCGCGGTTGAAATAGTGATTTGCTTGTTTGCTATCCATGTCAATGGCTGCGGTGAGGTCCTCGAGGGCTTTTGCGGGCTTGTTCAACTTGCGGTAGCACACGCCACGATTGGCGAAATACGCTGCAGTGCGGTCATCGAGCGTGATCGCGAGGCTGTAGTCTTTGGCAGCGAACTCCAGCTCGTTGATTGCACGGAACGCGTTCCCACGCGCAAAGTAAAACCTCGGCTGATCATTGCGAATTGCAATGGCGACACTGAAAAGCTCGATGGCTCGCACGAACTCACCGACGCCCGTTGCATTGTGAATTTGCTCTGTCCCCTTCTGGTAGAAGTCGACAGCTTGTTGGAGGTCCTGCGTCTTGGTGTCTGGGGTGGCGCGCGTGGCGGCGATGAGCGAGACCATCGAGACTGACGTTGGAGCGAGTGGTGGGGTTGTCGGAGGCACCATGCTGGCTCAAGAAGTGACAATGCTGCAAGTTCTTGCCTGGATTCATCAAAATAGATCGCACATCTCAAAAGACGCCATGATAGCGACGGTATTGCTTCAAAATCAAAGAGTCGTATGTCCGCACCTCTGCCCCTCGAAGGCGACGGCCTCATCGACAACCTCTTCCACTTTCTGTGGAGCAAAGATGACTTCAACGCCGGTCCGCATATCTTCGTGCCGCACACGGTCGTGTACAAGAGCACGCAGCCAGTGGCTTGGTACTTTACCTCGCTCAGGAGCGGCAAGATCAAGAAGAAAAACAAAGTCAATCTGACCAATCTTCAGATTGAACATGAGTTCACCAAGCACACCAAGCTGCTCAGCAGCCACAGCTCCTCGGATATTATTGCTTGCTATCTGTATCAGGCCCCGTCCACGGCGCCACATCCCATCCTTGATCATGACTCGGGCTCCACACTGATCGAGTATTTCGACGCCACAGCGCTCCACGACTTTCTCTTCGCGCGCGAGAAGATGCGCGACGGTATCCTCCAACGCTTCGTCTTGCCCAAGGGGACGCACAACGCCACGATCCGTGCGATTTGGTCACCCAAGATCTGCCTGCTTGAGCGCCGCGTCAATACGAAGAGTCTTTACGATCCGCGCTACTCGGTCTATGAGCGCGGCGTGACGTTCGACGGTGGAGGAGCAGGTGAACTCTTTAGCCGCCCAGAGCCTGTGCGAGGTGCGGTGTTGCCAGGTGAGGTCCAGTTGCTGTGCGAGCAGGTCGTAGATCACGTTACGCAGGTGAGCTACCACAAGTTCCGAATTTCGCGGATGGTTCTGCACCTTAAGAGTGACGCGGACGGCCGGCTGTGGTTACTTTGGTGTTCGTCGTTGAGGCTGGTGCGACAAAGCGCATTGGATGGTGCACCGCGGATGCGCCCCTTGGACATTGTGTCGGACGCTCAGGTGCCTCCGCACATCTCGCTCGGGCAAGTCAGCCACCCTTCTCCGGTGGTGGGGCCAACGCCTCAGCACCAGCTTCGAGGAAATGCCAGCGACCAACAGCTCAAGCACAACCGCAATCATCATCTAGACGAGCAGGAGACACCCGTCAGGGACGGCTTTCAACGATGTACGAGTTGTGCGCGTGTAGTGGAGCAGCGCCTGATGCTCACGACCAACTTCAAGGCCGTCTTAGCGCATTTCAACAAATTTCTACTCTTCCTGCGCCTTCGACTCAACGAGAAAGAGCAAATCGCGATCGAGTGGCCCCCTGACCAGCGACTTGTTGACGCGGCCGGGGGTGTGGGGTTCGGCATCCTGCCCTTCTGCGAAAAGCCCTCGGTAGCACTAGCGCCAGCGTGCTTCGTGCCACACTCTCTTCGACGAGCACACTTCGCGGGGCTCAATGCAACGGAGCTGATAATCCCACCCATTATACAGTACCTCCATCCAACACTCGCGGTGGAAGACTTCGACAGACATCGCACGGATCCAATCTTCCTGCACAAACCAGTAGCGGTGTGCGAGGACTGCTGTTTGGTCTACTCCGACTATGCGACGACCTCTTTGGAAGTCAACTCGCTGCGTCCGAACGTACCAGCAATACTGCGCCCTCAGCGAGAAGTCAGCGATTTGAAGCAGCGTCTGGACCCCATTGACCCGATATCCGTCACAGTGGTGTCGCCCACCCACAACCAAAGTCGACTGGTCCCAGCATCCAAGCCGCCTCAATCTGCGTGGAAGCCGATCCTAAAATCTGCACGGAGACGGAGTGCCGCGTCCGACTTGACCAAGCCTACGTTACACACAGCCTTGCCAGCTCCGCGTCTGCCTGATCATATTGAGAGCCTCGCCGAGTTCATCGGTAGCGCAGGCAGTGACAATGACGGCGGTGCACAGCTGCAGGAGCGAGAAGAAACGTTTTTCCGTGAACTCTACCATCAGCAGGGCGTTCGTGAAGGGCACCCTCTCCACCACATGCTCGAAAGTGCAAAGCAGCTGAGTCGTGTTGCAGAAGCGAACAAGCAAATCGACGCGATCCGCGAGGGCGCCAAAGCCACAGGCAGTGGACGACGAACAAACGGCCAGGCTGACTGGTCTGCATTAGGGAAGAGTATGTCGATGAGTGCGCTTGACAATGTGCTGACCAAGAAACTGGCCAAAAACCCTTACTCCATTGTCCAGCGAATAAGCGAGTTGGATTCGCGCAAGTCGAGAAAGCAAAAGCCAAGCCGCATGGCAACGGACGCCAAGCGCCATAGCATTGGGTCATCAGGAGACCAATCAAATTTCCCGTCGATGCGAGATGGAGATATCGAGAATCAACACGAGGAGTCACCGTTGAAGTCCAAGTCGAGCAACAACAAGTCGCCTCAGCGAAATTTCATCAGCTCTAGAGAGACGCTCGCAGCTGAGGCCCACCAAGAGTTCCTATTTGCTGCTTTACATAACGCGCAGGCACAACTAGACCAACTAGACTCTCTCTCCCCGATCGTGCTGTCAGCATGCCCAACGTCCGTTCGGGCAATGGACGCACACGAAGCAATGCCTCAGGAAGCAGCGACAATTGACGAGCTCCAGTCGCTCCTCAGCGACATCGCTTCGCTACACTACGAAATAGACGACGCTGATGGAAGCGACGAAGAAATGTCCTAACTGAGAGGCCAATGAAAGTAAACTTAATTCACGCTGTGCATCTTGCTGAACCGCGCACGCGCCTCGACGTATTCCGAGTACGCGTCGCGCTTGCGATGGAAGCTTGTATCCTTGTCGCGATTCATCGTTTGCATTTCGTCCGTGTAGATGATCGCGTCCTGTACAGTCGTCGTGGTAGGCGTTCCCCCCATCGGAATGCCGCGGAGAATTCCGTCCATATGCGACCGCTTGGCCGTTGGCACGCGTTTGATCGCCATAACCGACGGCGATAGTTCGCGTTTCTTCAGCGCCAGTACACACGCATCATTTTCTGGGTCGGTCGATGATTTGCCTGCACCTTCAAGCTTCGCCGTTGACAGCAGGGGTCGTACAGGCTGAACGGGACACCTAGCAGCGTCTGCGGCTGCCTTGAAGGCCTTGAGGGACTGACGCGGCTCCGTCAAAACAAATGACGTTGGGAGCGTCTTAGTGTAGGCGGCCTCTTGCTGTGCAATCGCGCGGGTGAACTTCGTCGTGGTTTTCCTGTGACGCATGCCAAGATGACCCTCAGAATACCCATTTCATCAAGTCAACTGAACCCTTACCAATCTCCTTCGACGCCGTAGGTAAGTGGATTTGTAAGCGCAATAGTTTCCTTCAACGATGCGAGCTCACGATCAAGCGCATCACCGTTGCTGAGCGCCATTGGGTCAGTGGTAATCGAAGTCACGACCAAAAAGGCTCTAAGAGACCTGGCACGCCTCAGTCATTTTGTTTGGCCTATTTTTGACAGAAAAAAACACAAGATTTTGGAATCGCAAATCAACGTCATGTCATTCCGATCGCCCCATGCAAAATGCAAAGCACCCCAAACGCCTGAGCTAGACCTTACGCCGGCACCAAGCGCTTTCAGCCTCTTCCTACCGCACTTGAATCGTAATCTTCCTCCCAGTTCAAGTTACACAAGTGGCTCGAGATCCATCTCCACGAGTGATGTTGGGTTGAGCAGCTCAAAGTTACGGAGTACCACCGGATGGAGCACGCCAAATGAGCCGAGCTTGACCGGCTCCTGGTCCTTACGGTAAAGCATGATGTCGGCGGATCGCCCAGGGAAGAAAGTCGGCTCGCTCGACGCTTCAATGGCGTAGTATTCAGGAAGTGCCTGAACAACCTCAGGGTCCTCCAACAGACAGCGAATACCAAGGAGCTGGAAAATACGATCGACGAGCCCGTGAATCACCTCGAAACCATCCGTGTGGCCTGTGTACGACGCACAGATGCGACGCACGTTGCATGCACCAACTTCAGTAGTGTTGTCGAGGAGCACAACATCCGAGATCTCGAAGAGCTTGAGGCCTTCCTTGACCGACATTGACTTGTTGTTCTGGATCGTCTTGAGCACACCTGGCACCATCGAAGTGCGAACGACCTCGAATTCGATGGTCGCGGGGTTGGATAGGACCACGGCGCTCTTGCCGTCGTCTGTGCGGTTGAGGAGCTTGAAGTTCTCGTCGTGCGAGCAAAGACCGTGTGTGAGCAGCTCAATGTAGCCAGCACGACTAATCTCGTCTCGCAGCAAGTCTCCAAGTTTGTTGAGTGGCTGAGCACCACCGATTGTCATTGTCGAAGGGATGGTGTGAGGGATGTTGTTAAAGCCGTACGCGATACCGACGTCCTCGATAACGTCCACGGCATGCAGAATGTCCGAACGCGTGGGCGGGACCTCAACCACGATGCGCTTTTCATCTGACGACGCCTTCGCAGCTAGCTGCATCTTGTCACAAAGCTGGCAGATGCGCTTCACATCGAGGTCTGTCGGCTCCGTCTTGCCAAAAAGCATCGAGTAGATGTCCTTGACGTTGACCTCCACGGAGCGGTTGCTTAGGTTTGGCGTCTGTTCATTCGGGGACGCATCTGATTCATACAGGATGTTCACCGGCTCGACCGTGAATGGTTCAGCGCAGTACTCGGAGAACATGGCAATAACAGTGTTCAGCACGATGTGTCCCTTCGTGATGTCGGTCGCCGTGCACTCGATGAACACGTTCTTGGTGCTGAGCGTGATCTTAGAATGTTCGCCGTTAATGATTGGCGGAAGCGACAGCACGACGCCGTTCTTGTCCGTGATCACTGGGTAAACCGGCGAATCGTAGATGATGTCCGTGTATGGTTTAATGTGCTTCAACTCGGCGTTGGTGCGGTAGAAATCCAGCAGATCCTTAGCCTGGAACTCACGCGTCTGGCTCAGCGGCACGAACTTGATCTCATGCGGCGCCAAAGCCTATTATATCACCAATAATCGCCTGAGCAATCGTATGCAGCAGGGCCAAAGAGCGACAGACGTACATCGTAGGTGAAAGGGCCTTCGATCGTGTCTAGATCGTGAGTGCCGATAGCTACGAGCGTTCGGCGACGGCAAATGTTCTGATGCAGCTTGTCCTGGAGGTCAATGAAGCTGCACCACGGCATTGTTAGATCGCGCGAACTCCGCAGCCTTCTCCAATGGCTCGCACTCACCTGTCGTAGCGTTCCTGGGTGAACTGCACGTTGCGCAGGATCGCGGACACCACGAACGGACGGATTAGCTGCAGAGCGACATCGCCCAGGTGAGTGCCGCAAGTAGCTCGTCTGTGTTGAACAAGTGAAACAAACCTTGGTGTTGGGTTTGACAGTGATCTGGTGAGGAGGCTGATCGCCCGCGCGTGGCACGAGCTTGTAGACCGGTGGCTTCTCCTTCTGGAGAAAGATGCGCAGCGATCGCGCGATACCCTCGACGCAGAGCAAGTCGTAGCGGTTGGCCGGCACGTCAATCTTGTAGATTACGGCATCCGAGGCCGGGGCCGAGGCCTTGTCGCCCTTACCCTGCTGCTTGATGGCATGCTCGGTCGTGATGTCATCGAGCTCGATGCCGAACTCGAAGCAGAGGTGGTCGAACTCATCGTCCGTGAAGCTCTGGCCCATGGCCGCGAAGAGCTCGTCGCGCTTGACGCCGACGGTTGGCATGACGATCACTGGAGCGGCGCGGAGGGGGACTGGCTGTCGGCAAGAATGAGCAGCTACGCTCGGAGAGTTCGTGTGGGGAGGAGAGCTTGAGTGGAATGTACTGATATAACGACATACTAGTGTGTGTGGTAATTTTGGGCTGGCTTAGTTTGCGTTACGTTGCTATTTGGACACGCAGAGACCATGCTCCGGTCGGCGCGCAATGCGTGGCGGCGCCGGAAGATCGAGCGCGCGCGAGACGCCAACGCCGTAGGTGCCAGCACGTTGTGTTGGTCGCCGGTGATCTCAGTGTTCTGTTGTTGCAACAGGCGCTCGACGGAGTGCTCGGAGAGCTACGCCAACTGGGCCATCGATCGACGCTCCAGGAGGTGCAGGGCGTCTGGCGGACGGGTGGGCAGGGCGATAGCTAATGGAGTACGCGTGTAGTTTCAGGAGTCGCCCATGGTCGCCTACATGAAAGATGAGAGGCAGTTCTACAACCTCGGCTCCATGATCTACAACAACGCGAACGAGAACCCTGAAGAGGCCCAGAAGGCGCTCTTTCTGTGGCGCAAGGCCATGAAGATGGGAAGCGTCGCGGCCAAGTATAGCGTCGCGATGTGTCTCAAGAACGGCGTCGGCATGGAAGAGCGCGATATCAAGACCGCAGTCAAGTACTTCAGCGAGGTAAGGCATTGCATCACGCGGGAATCAACCATTTTCCAACCTCACACACGGTGACAGCTGGCTGAAAGTGGACACAAATGGGGAATGTTCGGCTACGCTGACGCACTAAGCAAGGGAGAAGGGACACGTAAGGATCCGCGAAAAGCCTTTGAATTGTTTCTCAAGGCCGCACAAAGCAACGTGCCTCCAGCGTATTTCAACGTCGCCAGCATGTACTTGTCTGGCACGGGTGTCGCCAAGGTAAAGTCCCCACACGAGAAGCTCTTCTATCCATTGGGAGTATTAACGCTTGGGAAACTTCGCAGAATGAGACTGAAGGAGTTAAATGGCTCCAGATGGCTGCAAAAATGGGTGATCCCCAAGCAAAGTCGGCACTGGGGGAACATTATATGCAAGGTCGTGGCGTCGAGAAAAACGTGAAGAAAGCAGTCCAGCTGTACCAGCAAGCTGCTATCCGTGGTATTCTGACGGCGCAGTTCAATCTGGGCGTTTTGTATCTTACGGGTGAAGGAGTTGCAAAGGACAGTCTGCAGGCAGAGGCACTTTTTCGTCGCGCGGCTGATCAGGGATTCGTCATGGCAATGGTCAACTTGGCGCAAATGTATCGCACTGGCTATGGTGAAGTCCCAATGGACGTGGAACTTGCGAAGAAGTGGCTAGAACTGGCTGCCCCCCATGATTTGAATGCGAAGGAGTTTCTCGACGAAATTAACCAGGACGCAGCGGAGAACACAAAGGAGCACCATTAACCTGAAGAAGCAATTTCGGATCTAGCATTTTTCTAGTACTTCGTAGTACTGCTGTAAACTGCTGTCTACGATAGGCCGACGAGCGAAAGCCCGGCTTGAAAAGTGCAGGCCACGCACACGATAGAGCTGACGACGAAGATGACCCACGCCGCTAGACGCCGCATATCTGTGTGCGGCTTATTCTTGCGAATAATTGCGTACGACACACAAGGGAGAACGTACGAGATCAGCAGTCCAACTGTCGACCCCATAATGTTCCACACGACGGCAACACCTGGCATGATTAATGCCAGAGAGGTAGTGCTGGTCAGAATGAGGATTGTCAATAGCGCGTGGAATGCCGTTGGGCTTAGAAGCGGGACCTTGGCTCGTCCTGGATCACGCCGCGATGATGGCGTTATGAGCAGACGCAACTCCTCGTTCGTCGCATGAGAGCGTGCAGATTCGATGAAGCCTCGAACATAGTTATCCAGGCGAACCGTGTTCAACCGACACGGCTGAATGATCAGTGGCATACTCAACATGATTGTCACAAGGAGACCGACACGTCCCAAGTTCACCAGTTGATCGTCAAGCTGGAAGTTGTTGAGGATATCGTCTTGAACTCCTCCGGGTAGACGGTAAGCGAAAAAGTAGCCCGTGAAACCAACAATCATGTAAAAGATCCACGTAGAGAACATCGTGCAGGAGACGATGTTCTTCAGTCGACGTCGCGTCGGTTTCTGAAGCTCACGGTACACTGGCAGCACGTTGAAGTGGCACAAAAAGGAGACGCTAATGATCGGGAATGCGTAGAAGGGGTCCTTCCAAGAATCCGGAAACCACTTGATAGGCACATCGTTGCTGATGAGCATTGCATCCTGAGGTCGCGTGTGGCTTGCACGGACGGTAATCGCGATTGCCAAGATGAGCACAGATGCTAGGCTGAAGATCGACGTGAAACGAAGCGCGTCCATCGACTTGGCGAACAAGAAAGGTGAGACGGCGCACAAGCACAAAATCGTGAGCACGTTTTGTTCAGCCACGGCCAGCGCTCGTCCATACAGAAACTGTGCGCCAAGTGAACCCACGAGATCCTTAATGAGAACCGTGTACGCGACCATCGTGAGAAACGTGAGCATGACCAGCAGGGTCACAGTGATCAAACCCGCCCGCACTCCGAGCGCCTTGCGAACGACTTCTTCGTACGTTGTCGCACTGCCGCGGCGACTACAACTCACGATGACGTACAAGCTGAAATTCGACGCGGCAGCCGAGATCACCATGAACACGATCGCGAGCACCAGCCCGCACTTGTCAAAAGCGTAGGGCAGCGACAGAACACCGCCACCGATGATCGTGCTCACGAGATTGAAGATGGCCGAGCGCGCCGTGGCTGTGCGCTCCGTGCTGCAGACACACATTGAGTGAGGGTCACGCGGAGAGGAGCGTGAAGGCGTCCTCCCTTCCTACCTGTGCGGGCCGGGCGAGAAGAACTCGTGACTGCCTCGATTGCGCTCGTAGCGGTAGATGCCCGAGTCGACCATAGCCGCCGAGGCGGCGTCGCCCACGTCCATAACCACAGCGTCGCCTTTCATGCTGATTCGCAACTGGAAGGAAGAGACGCAGACGTTCAAGTGCCTGTTCAGATAGGTACGATCCGCTTGAGTTGACGATTGGGCAAACACATCAGCCCTTGTGGTTGGACAATAATTTGCCGAAACTGGAAGAGTGCAGAGCGTTATGATTGGCTAAAGTTCCATTCCTTCCACAAGAATCCACAGAGAAAAAGATCGAAGAGCTACGCTGAGATGGCCGCGCCAACAGCGGAGGACGCGGCTGTCGCGCACGGAGAGCGCTGGGCCGTGGCGCTGGGGATTGGAGATGCGGCTGCCCGTGCGTATCTGCGGCAGCGATACGACGTGCTGAAGGAGAAGCTCGTGTTCAAGATGGACGCGCAAGATATCGCTGATCCGCTCGGCGCCTTGGCAGCAACAGAGTGTGGCGCTGCAGAGAGAGAACAACGAGTGAGCATTGACGACGAAGGAGAGAGTGCGGAGTCACGTAGCAAGCGACCGAGCTGGTCTCAATTCTTTAGTGAAGAGAGTTTGCTGCAGGAGATCAACACGGATCTGGACCGTCTGTATCCTGCAGGCAACGAAGCGTTTTTCCAGAACGAACAGTATCTAAAAGCGCTGCGCCAAGTCCTGTTCGTGTGGTGCAAGCTACACCCTGATGTCTCCTACCGTCAGGGTATGCATGACGTTGCAGCTGTTGTATTCTACGCATTTCTACTCGATCGGAAGCCTCGGCCGGCAGCACTAGAAGATGGAGAGGACAACGTGCATGACGAGCATAGTGATCTGTTTGGGAGCATTACGAAGCTACATAATGCCATAGTAGCTCATGACGAAGCTGCCACCTCACTACCAGCAGATATTGAAGCTGATACATTTCTCGTGTTTGAAGCAATCATGCTGTACCTCAAACCATTTTACGAGATTGTGAAGACACCGTACCAGCATCAGCGTTCTTCTCGATCGTCTACAAGTGACGCTGAACCACGCCTCTTCTCGAGCTCGGAGAATGAGGACCCGAATCAACTGTTCGGCGGGCCTGCCATACTGACGCCCATAGAAAGAAAGCGCAAAAAACCTGCACTTCATCGCCTTTGCTACCATGTGCAGTACGAATTGCTGGAACAAAAGGATCCGCAACTGTTCTATCACCTCCAGAACCTCGATATTGTTCCGGAAACGTACTGCTTACGATGGATTCGACTGCTCTTTGCTCGCGAGTACACTTTTGAAGCGCTATTGCACGTATGGGATGGACTAATCCAGGATGAATCTCGACCTCAGATCCAGTATCCGTCAGTGAATGATCCATTACAATGGCTCGCAAAGTTACCTTCACTTGTTGGCTCAAGTGAGAGCGATGGAGAGGATGACACCGAATGGATCGGATTTCCGCTTCTCAGGTATCTTTGTGTCGCGAAACTGCTGAAGCTCTCTCCTGAACTTCGCCACACTGACAACACGGGTTGCCTGCGTCTATTGATGCAATCATTCAACATGGATGAAGGCGATTGCACTCGTAAGCACGAGGATGCAGCTCGAGAACTTGTTCGTTTCGCACAGATACTCCAGAATCCTTTGATTGAGCAACAAGATGGCCCCCTAGGCTTGGATGTCGTGGAATTTGGAAATGGATCACTTGGTATCGTGCTTACAGCGGCAAAAAATCCCTTTGAAACTCGTTTGGCTGTCAAGGATTTTGCACCAGACCCGTCCTCGGACACAAGTATTGGTCAAGCTCAAGCCAGTGGTCGTGTTCAAGTTGGCGATCTGTTGGAGTCTATCAACGGTGTTCCTATTGAGGGAAAGACCACAGACGAGGTCAAGCGTCATATTCAGCTGATCTCACGACCTCTATTTATCGGCTTCCGTCACTGCGATGCGGTGGCCGAGCCAAAGAGCGGCATGCAAGTTCCACTATCGCTGCTCTCGCCGCGTGCAGGTGGGGATGCAGAAGAGCCACAGTCTGACATGCTGATGCCTGCATTTTTGCCTGGCGAACTATGCTATGCAAATGTGGAAACCAACATGTTGAAGTACTCACTACTCCAGGACGGCTCGTGCCTTGGACATTACATTAGCGGGCGATTCTTCATAACGAATTATCGATGCGTCTTCACGAAATTACTCAGCCCATGCGAAGTTGATTGGCATGCCCCAGTGCTCTCCATATCCTCTGTTGATGGCTCCGACTCGCTCTCACCACTCGTTAGTGCATCTGCGATGGATCAAGCGCAAGCAGTGCTTGGATTTTCAACGTCAAGTGAAGATACCCAGTACACTGTGGTAATTCGATGTAAAGACACCCAGGTCGCAAGATTGTCGTTCTCCAACCACTCAGATTACAGCAAGCTCTACAAGTGCCTAACATGCTTGGCCTTCCCAGCTACTTTGCTTGACGCCTTCTGCTTTGCGTATTCGCCGATCATCGCACCATCTGAAGAAGTTCCGTTCGATTTGCGAAGAGAGTATCGACGCCTCGGACTGCTAGACCATCCAAATCGCTTTCGCTGCATTGACCAGTCCAATCGATACGAACTGTGTGATACGTATCCACAACACCTCATTGTCCCAGCAGACATGTCAGACGTCAAGATCAAAACTGCCGCGTCATTTCGCTCTCACAACCGACTCCCAGTGTTGTGTTGGGTGCACCGAACGAACGGTGCGACCATCAGCCGATCTGCCCAACCTCTTGTTGGTCTCAAGTCAAATAGATCATTTGAAGACGAGCTGCTCGTGAGACTGTTGTGCTGCTCAGGGAATATCAATTCGTTCGGCAGATACCTCATAATGGACGCTCGCAGTCAGCTAGCCGCTGTGGGAAACAAAGCGATGGGGAAAGGAACGGAAATTCCAACGAACTACCGTGGTGCAAAGCTTGTGTTCATGAACATTGACAACATTCACACAATTCGACAGAGCCTCCAGTCGCTCACAGCGATCTTCGAGCCGCGTAAAGGGTCGGGGGAGAGCGATTCGTCGGCCAGTTTATATGGGAAAATCGACAGCTCAGGCTGGCTGCGTCATGTGCGGCTTATTCTCAAGGCGTCTGTAGAACTTGCGCAGTCAGTTCACAATGGTGTGTCCGTGCTGACTCATTGCAGCGATGGTTGGGATCGAACCTCACAGATGGTGGCGCTTGCTGAGCTCATGCTCGACCCACATTATCGGACCCTTCGTGGCTTCCAAAGCCTGATTGAAAAAGAGTGGTGTGCGTTCGGACACCAATTTGCCGCCCGTAGTGGCCACGCGCGAAGTGATGCAGGCAACGATCAGCGCTCACCCGTGTTTTTGCTCTGGCTGGACTGCGTTTGGCAGTTTGTTCGACAGTTCCCGAACGAGTGTGAGTTCAACGAGAGACTGCTGCTGGCGCTTGCGGATCACGTGTTCTCGTGTAAATATGGGACGTTCATGTTCGACTGCGAGCGACAGCGGTACGTTCGCTACCTACGATTGTCGCCATAGTGTTTTCGCACTGACTGTTTTCGTGCGGTCACAGAAAAGAGTTCTTCGCCAAACACCGTGTGCATTCCGTGTGGAGCGACATCAACAGCCACAGCGAGCGGTTCACCAACTCGCTGTACGCGCCATCCGAGAACGCATCGCTGCTCGCGCCAAACACACTGTCCAAGAACATCAAGTGGGTGTCGCGGTTTTGGCTCGGAACTGATCTCATCACTTACTTCTTGGCGTGTTCAGGCTGTGGAAAGGATACTTCTGCCGCTGGGACCCGACCCTTATCCCGCCCATCGCTGCGCGCCAGTTCTACTGAAGATCCGGCGGCATGGGTGCGTTCTGGCCCATCATGTTACAGGCACGCCAGCGTTCCATAAAACACAACTTCAACATGTCCCGCCTAAAGCTATTCTCGAGTATACTGAGTTCAAGAGACACGATCATCCATTTACGCAGGTGAAATGGTACGCGTGGGGCAAGAGAGATCCTGGAAGGAATGGGCGATGGCCAACTGTCGAGCAACAACCCAAGAAAGGTCGATGGCGCACTGAACCAGCGACCCCACCGAGCGAGTGAGGAAACCGACGGCGACGGTCGAGCGATCGTGTGGTAGTCGCTGCCATGGACGTCTCGCGCGTGAAGCGTCAGCACAGTGGCGCGGCCGTCGCGTCACGCAAGCGGCCTTTCGCAGTGATCCCAAGCGAGTTCGCCGTGACCGCACGCATTCAAATGCAGCGCATGATGCCTGTGTGGATGGCAAAAGTACGATGGCTCGTTCTCCGCGGTTCGAAGTCTCCCGTCTTGGCTGCCTACCGTCATGCCTCTTCGGGTGTTGTGGATGAAAGTCCGATTCGTGTGATGTTGCTCGATGCAGAAACGAAGGTGCACGCTGTCGGCGAGAAAGGCATGGTCATCATAAGCTCGCGAGTGCGCCGCAACGACACCTGGGCCGTGGCGTTCGAGTCAGGTGGTCTCCGGAGGCGCATGTACGAGTTGGTGAAGTCATGGATCGAGCTGTCGGCTTTCCTGCAGTCCCTCACTGGATTCCAAAGCATCGCACGTAGCCAGAGCTCGGTCGTCTACCGCTGCCACGACCGCGCAGACAAGCTGCACCAGTATGCGCTCAAGCGAATCGATTGCATCAAGAGCTCCAACGAGATTGAGGTAACAGCGACGCTCGCGGCCGCTGAGCCTCTCCAGCCCTACGTCCCGCGCTACGTGTTCATGTTTGAGGATGGAAAGACCAACTCTGTCACAATTGCGATGAAGTACTACAACGGCGGCACGTTGGCTGATCGGATAGGCCAGTTCGGGTTCCTACCCGACAACGTCGTGCGCTCTGTCATGTCATCGCTGTGCGTGGTGTTGTTTCTCCTGCACCAACACGGCATACTCCATCTGGACGTCAAGGCTGCCAACCTTTTGTTCGACGCCGACAGTTTCCAAAACCTCAAGCTCGCTGATTTTGGAAGCAGCATGCTCTTCTCGGAAAAGGCGCATCAAACACTGCATCGGAATGTGTCTGGAACCTACGGCTGCATGGCACCGGAGCGATTTGACGGGAGGTACGGTCCAGAGGCCGACGTCTACGGCGCAGGAGTCGTGCTATTCAACATGGTGACGGGCGATACCCCGTTCAATGGCGGCGACAGATATCAAGTCATGGCCAAGAACATGAGTGGCATCGTCAGCTTCTCGCACCCGCGATGGCGCCGCTCGTCGCCCGACGTCCAGCGCCTGGCCGAACGCATGCTCGAGAAGGATCCCGACAAGCGCATTCGGCTCACCGAGGTGCTCAAGCTGCCATGGCTGTGCCAGAGCCACTCGAGGCAGGACCTGCTCGCAGCTGAGGCAACGTCGCCGGCCCGCATGGCGCACAGTGACCCTTTGGCGTTCTTCGCCTGACGAAGTAGATCGCGGAACTTTCTCAAATGTGGCTTCTCTAACTGGCTGAAATCACAGAATGAGATGATCTAGTGCGAGCCAATGGGCAGTCGCTTGAAGTGAGTCGATCTGATCTGTGCTGGACTGCTGACGGAACGATGGGATTTCGCGATCCACCCGAGCCGAAGATGGACGCGATGAGACGCCTCATCGGCGCGTCCCACGCAGGGGGCGAGCGCACGGCAGAGCGGCTCTACGACGGAGAGGTGGACGGCGACGCCGTCACGGTCGTGGCCACGCGACGCTTAGCGCACTGCTCGGTTCACCATACAGTGTCGACGTCGACCCCGACGGAGAAGCGGCTGGCCCGCGTGCGTTACCGAAGCAATGCACACTTGATTGTGCCCTTACCGCCACGAAGAGTGCACCCACCAGCCTCAGCCGTCACTAGCAACCAAGACGAGGACTTTGAGGAGGCGTCCCTGGATCCCTATGATGGGTTTTGCCCAGAAGGTGAAGATACGAGATCTTCCGTCCAGGAAAGCAAGCGCACTGAGCAACGCGCGGGAGAAGACACGCTCAAGCGGTCGACTCCGCGTGAGTGGAGCCGTAGCATTCGCAGCGACTCGTTCTTTTCGAGCGGTGGGTCAAGTCTGGCCTTTAGTGTCGACCGTACTCGCGCTGCAGCCAGTGCCGGCGGCAGCAACAACAACGTGAGAGATGACGTCCTCGCTCGCGTGGCAACACTAAAAGTACTTTTGGACGAAGGATTTCTATCAGAACAAGAATATGAACGGTTCGTACCACCACTCGTCTTGAATCGAACACCAACTCCTTCGGATTAACTAACGGTTCTAAGCGCGTGCTGTAGGCGAAAACGCGCTATCATCGACGAGCTCACGTTCGCTTCGCGTGGTTCTTCAGCTCGTCGAAGTGAAGTACGATCGGAGTTGCGCTCCTCCTTCACTCCTCGTAATGGTGAGTCACAACTATTCGACAACAGTTTCTGAGGGTCGCTGACCAATCTTCGCCTGTGGAAGGCCTGCCACTCATCGTACCACATGCACCGGATTTCCGGAATATAGTACCGGAAATGGCGACTAAGCACGTCTTCGACTATGGTACACGCCAGTGGAGTACATCGCAAGTGTACGTGGCTCTAGATGAGACTCCGTTCAGCAAAGGCAGTCTTCGCGTCGTCTACCACTTGCAAGACCTCAATGAACTTCACTTCGATGGTAGCTACGTTGCCAAGGTGGCTATCGACCCTGACGAAGATCCACAGACGTACTTTCGAGATATCGAACTCCAAGCACACTGCTCATCCTACGCAAATCTCTACAACACGTATTGTCCACCTAAACGCGTCGAGTTCGTGCAGGCATGGGTCCTGGAGCTGACTGAGCGAGATGGAGTCCTGTGTGCCGTGGAGCAGTACATTCCAGGAGAGTATCGAAAACACAACAATAACTTTGGCAGCGTGAGTGACGATGAACGTAACACACCACAAGCGTTCTCTCACTTCACGTACGAAGTGTCGAACCACGAAGTGCTGGCGGTGGATATTCAGGGAGTTGGTGACAAGTACACAGACCCACAGATCCACACACTAAACGGCCATGACTTTGGAAAGGGCAACCTCGGTGTGCTCGGCTTCCAGAAATTCTTGTCATCTCACCGATGTAATTCAATCTGTCGATACCTCAAGCTACCACCAGTTAACCCAAAAGAACGGAACGCAGATCGAGGAACCTTGCCACTTCAAGAACTAATGAACAGAGATCGGGTGCGTCCCACAAGTTTCGACTCGAAGCACTACTACGAGCACGCACCAATGCTTCAAAAGTATATCACAGAGTGCCGCGAGGTAGAGGAACGTCACCGTCGACTTGACCGCGAGAGAGCTGGAGGGAAGTGGAGAGAACAGGTTTGTTCCCATGTTCCATGTAGCACCTGTTGTATCCAGTAGTCCGGTCTTCAAAAATTTGAGTTTGATGATGCATTTTGAATACCAACACAAGAAATCTTAATCGGTTCTCGAACGCTACTAGTCTGGAGCGTTCACTGACTTATACTGCGCCCACCTGCGTCGAAAAGGCTCCTGACTGACGCGATCAAGGAATCTCCAAAGGTCTCCAACGAAAAGACGGCTTTCGCTCTCTGTTTGCCTCTGCTGCCCATCTCCGCTACTCGATTGGCGTCCCCACACACTTTAGCCATTGCAGCAGCGAATGCGTCAGCTTTGCTATCGCAAAGGTATCCGGTCTCACCGTCCTGAACTGATTCGAGAGGCCCCCCACTCGCCACTGCAATCACAGGTGTGCCGCAAGTCATGGCTTCAACTGGGACAATACCGAAATGCTCCTTGTCTGGAGTGTACAGCACTGCTACGGACGTCGAGAGCAGCTCTTTCTTCATCACGTCAGACACCGACGTTCGGAATTCGACATGCTTCACCAAGGCGTATTTGGCCACTTCATCTTTGAGTTCCTGGAGGTGCTCAATGTTTTCCAAGTTGTTCGGGTCATAACCACCAGCAACAATGAGTCGCGTCTCGTCAAAAACATCCGCTACCACCAAGCTCTTCAGCTTGGCTAGAGCGTGGATAGCCAACGCTACATTTTTCTTCCGTTCGAATCGATTCAACGACACAAATTGGGTCAGATTGCGTGGTGAGGAGGTCTCAAATTGTTCAAAGACGCTGACATCCACAGGAGGGTAGAGGATACCAAGTTCTCGCGATCGGAGACGAGCAAACGATTGCTGAAAGACCTCACGGGTAAACTTGCTGTTGACGACGATAATGTCTGAACACGCGGTGGTAACTTCTTCCAGCGTGTCAAGAGGCATGCGGTAGAGCTTCTTCAGGAGCGAATCAGATTTGATCACGAGAAGTTTGTCCGGGTAGTGACCATAAAAGAGCACGGGCTTGCGCAGGTACCGGAGGAATGGGATGGAGATGGAGACTTGGTCAACAAAGAACGCGTCGATCTCGTGGGAATGATTCGAGGCCACAACGAACGTGACGTAGAGGATACGCAACACAGCGCAGAACGCGTACCCCTTGCCCAGGATTGTCTTTGGCAGCCAGTCACCATGCACGCGAACGCAATGGGCGAGATGACCGTCGTCTTTGGTCTCTTCGAAGCAATGGTCGACATCGTGATGGGCCGTGAAAATCGTCACTTGGGCACCTCTCTTCTGCAGAGCAATAGCGGCGTTGACGACGAGGTTCTCTGCTCCGCCAATGCCAAAATCTGGGTGGAGGAACGCCACGCGCAAAGGCCTCCCAGGCTGCTTGAACGCCGAGAAACTATTGGGCGGGAGCGTGAGTCCGACGTAGAACGCGACAAGGGCGCGCACAACGACCACAGCCGCCGCGAGGAGAGAGAGCGCGGAGAGGATAAAGACCATATCGTCCGTCATGGACGACGGTGGTGAATGGGCGCCCCAGCGTCCTGGTCCTGCCTGCATGATGTGACTTGAGGAACTGCCACGAAACACTTGTCTCGGACTGTTAGCAGTACGATGTGGTCCACTTCATTTCCCCAGAGTTTTGCACGAGCGCTGGGCAGCTGGGAGATCGAGGGAAGCTTACCGCGTTGTGCAAACTTGTTGCCACGATGAAGATTGTCCGACGTCTTTAGTCGAGCCAAGGGTTGGGAATGGGGTCTATGTTCACTGAATTGCTGCCACATGATCAGTTCTCCACCCAGCGAGGTAATTTAGTTCACAGTCAAGCACTGTTGGGGAGAGAGAACTACTTAGTATCAGCGTCCATCAAGCCGCCTTCCAGAAACAAAAGGACTAGGAAGAGCTTGTTTTAAATCGAATGAAACTCAATGAGCATATCTTTGTGATCATTATTTTGGCCTTCCAACCCTCCCACTTGAGAGGGACGAGGCATTATGTGCGGAACTACTCCTAGATTTCAATCTGGAAGCTAGGTCAAGGAGCCACACCAGTTTCGTAAACCTGAAGTAGGGCGTCGTCGCCACCGGAAACGAGCCGACTTCCTGTTGAGTTGTATGCGACGCTCCATACCTACAGAGTACCTGTCATCCATATGACCAGGAGACACGAAGGTACAGAGCACAAACCTGATCAGTGTGTGTATCGAATGTAGACAAGCAGCGTCGGCTGCCAACATCCCAGATTTTCACACGCCGATCCGCACCACTGCTCAGAATAAATCAGCACTCCGTAAAACCAAGCACTCCGAAGAGTTAAATCTACCCAGTAGCGAAATGGCGTCCGTCAGGGGAACACGCGACACTCAAGACCCACGAAATATGGCCGGACAAGGTAGCTACGACATTTTGCTGGGAACTGCACGGTACCAAAAATCAGAGGGTGGCAGTTATGCTGCGTCAAAGAACAGTGTGTACGAACACATCGTAGACGTTGATATGCATGTCGTCAGAGGCGGCGTATAGTTTTCCATCTGGTGAGTATGAGATTGAACGGACCGGTTTGGTGCGATCTACTCGGAGTGGTACCGTATTCAGGGGCCAATAAACAACATTTGGACTTTTACACTGCCCATACCTTCGTATTTCTGCACCAAATCGCCAGTTTCCAGGTCGTAGACACCAACAAACCCGTCGAAGCCACCGCACGCAACATGCTTTCCGTCCGGGGACTGTCCAACACATTGTGTTCAGCTACAGCGAAAGACACTAGATAAACAGAACTCACATAGGCAACGCTGAGAACAAACTTGGCTGGAGTTGTGATGTCCTGAACGATATTCTCGCTCTCGATATCGACAAGGTTGATCTTTCCTTGTTGGCTGCCCGTCACAACCTTGGATTCATCCGGGCTGTAGGCAATTTGCCATAGCTCACCGGCGCCAGTGTCGATAGTTTTCTCCACCGCACCATCCACGAGGTTCAGCACACGGATTTGGCAGTCGAGCGAACTTGTGACCGCTCGTGTGCCAGACTTGTTTCCGATGATGGAGATGGTGCCGAGCACATGTCCAGGGTACTGATGTCCCACGCTGATGGACTCTTTTGTGACATCCCTTGACGACATCAAAACCATCACAATTTGTTGATTCGGCCGGCGATCAAGACCAGTACGATCGTACCACGACTTGGCAACTTCGTCGACGGAGCCAGAAAGGATCTTGTCGTTCGCAGTCCAGAACGTGCTCCAAATCCCGTCGCTGTGAGCGTTCGCGAACTGGATGGATGCGCGGTGCTGGTCACGAGTAGCGACGGAGCCATTAGTACGCACGCGAGCAGGTCTCGCGAAGCTCAGCCTACATTTGAGCGCGCCATTGCTCCTCCAGTTGGGCAAGTTTTGTGGGGGCAAACCTAACCGACGTATAGTAAACCTAATAAATCGAACTTAGAATATCGAACAAAGCGAATGCGCACCTAGCTCATTGACCCGCACAAACAACGAGGCTTGAAGATGTCCAGCCGCTTCATGAGCACGACGGGGCGCTATGTGTGGAAGGATATTTACTACACAGCGCAGCGACACTCAAAACAGACATTAGTAAGCGACACATACTGCTGAAAGGCTTTTCGATTTTGTCAGGAAAGTCTGGTATCTTCCAGGATATCGCTACTCCTAGAGATGTTGGACCGAAACTTAAAACCTGCGTGTTCGTTCACGGAGGTTCGTGGCAGCGAGGCGATAAAGCTGGCTTATTCAATGACGGAATTGAGGGAGCGTTTGCGCGCGCTGGCTACATCGGAGTGAGCGTCAACTACCGATTATCACCAGAGGTGCAAGTGTTCAGGGTCTCGAGACCGCTCGGGACTTCACGTAGTTCAACCCTCCTAATTGTGAATAGGTCACGCATCCTGACCACACAAGAGATGTCGCTGCCGCTGTGCATTGGATCCATCACAATATTGACAAGGTGGGCGAGATCTGACCAGTGAGTTGGACTTGTGTTGCTCTGACTTTCTTTCCTATGACAGTACGGCGGGAATGCTCGAGATGTTGTCTTGGTTGGGCATAGCGCAGGCGCACATATAGTGATGCAAGCAGTTGCGGATCCGCTCTTCCTCGATGCCAATGGTGTCGATCATCGAATCGTGACTGGAGTCGTTGGTATATCTGGTGTTTATAACGTCGTCCGGCTAGCAAATGCTAGGTTTTACGGACCTCTTACGGTTCGAGCACCTGTATTGGCTCATCGAAGGTCAACTGTTCTCTGAAAGTGTTGTCATTCATGTGCAGGTGAATCCTGCATTTGGTGAGCGTGTCGAGCAATGGCGAGAAGGGTCGATCACGACAGTACTAGCACGTCAAGGCCACAGATCCCCAATTTACCGTACTCCCACTCTTCTGCTCACTGCGGAGGAAGACTTTCATTTTGGAGATGATGCGGCTGAACTGAAGGCATGGCTCCGAGACGGCGGCAACGTGAGCATCTGAATGTGAAAGAGGGGAGAATGCTAAGGAGGGGTCTCACTGTTTTCCTTCAACAGACTTGCGTCGAAAGTGAGGTCATTCCTGGCCGCAATCACTTCACGATCATTCGTGATCTTACCGCGAATCCTGCGGACGAGACCATGCAGCGGATAATTCGCTTCTTGGAACAATGCAAGGAGGATGACGACATTGCAAATATGTGAAAGAGTCGGATGAACGACAATACAAGAAATTGGACGGATGGATGGACTGTGCATTGCGGGATAAATCCGATTAGACTTGCTTTCGGTCAGTGTAAGCGCGCATGATGCACCCCGCACCGGCTTTTGCCGCGAGCTTCTGGTGCCACTCGAGAATTGTCGCACTCTGCGATGGGAGGCCAACAAGCTTGGACAAGTATTTCATTAGATTGTCCTCGAGGTCAGGGGTGAGTGAATCGATGACACGCTGCATCTCGCCCTTGTTGCAGGCAACAATCGCGGTGAGCACATTTTGCGCGTTCGCATCCTTGATATCGTCAGATTTGGCGAGCACGGGCGGATCCTCCAGCGCCACTCGCACGGCGTCCTCGTTGCGGCGTTGGTTAATGAGCGACTTGGTCTGGGAGATACGTGCCTGCACTGCCGCACTGATGCGTGCGTCGTCGTCTCCCATTGTTGTGAGGACCTTGTGCTTCTTTGCCAAGACTTCAAACTGACGATCTCTGATGATCTGAGGGTCAACACATAGGTACCGGTTTGCTACCGATAGTCATGTGCCCGCACATGACTATCCGTGCCCGCATATGACTATCCGTAGCAAACCGGTACCTATGTGCAGAACCCATAAATTTCAGAGAGACTACAGACATGTTATTTTAATAACATGTCTGTAGTCTCTCTGAAATTTAGAAGTATTAAAATATTGTGAGATTCATCCAGTTTGGCTCAAAGAATAGCAAATCTGCCAGATTAGGGGGCTGATTTACATATCCAACCCTTATTTAATTAATAAATACTATATATAACCCTCAATAAGATCCGGCGAGGTTGTTCGCCCTGGAGTCAACCCCCATTATTTAGCTAATCCAGGGTCTTACAAATCGGTGGATGTCGGATTCACAAGCTTTGCGACACGGAAAGCCGGTTCTGTAAGTGGCATTCTGCCGCAACAAGTTCTCAAAACGGCGTGAGGGAGAATAATGATCTCTTATTGAAGTCGACGACATCAGCAAGACCACCCGCACCGACGGTTTCCCAACCAAGATCGACTTTTTGAGTGGAACCTCGAGTCACCGATCGAGACTCTCGTGGACCAAGGTCACTGCGCCCCACCTAAACTTGCTGGAGTGCATCGAACTCGT
>JAADVR010000343.1:0-34637 GCA_023335855.1 Pythium scleroteichum | reverse complement strand
TCTCATTCACGTGCGAAACCACGTCTCGTGGTGGTGAGGACACCGAGCACGCCCCACTTGTCGTCGAGGCCGAGGACGCCCCGATCTCTTGCTCTTGATCCTGCGCTTGCCAGATCGAGTGCTCTGCCTTGTGCCAACGCAACACATCCGAACTGCCTACCTCCGTCTCGTCGTTCAAGACCGAGTGGAACAGGTGCACCTCGCTCGTCAGGTGCGGCGCCAGGTTCTCGCCGAGCTTGGCGGCCAACTGGCGCATAAAATCAAGGCGTATTGACAAATACCCTTGAACGTAGAGACACTCGGCGCCAACGCCAACGCCGAGCGACGCTGCGCGAGCACGACCTCCGCTGCATCACGCTCCGCGAACAGCGCCGCCTTGAGTGCGCTGCCGGGAAATGCAGCCTCGGGTCTGGTCGGTAGCTCGGCATCAGTCGCTCGTTTTGCTCATTTAAAATCCACGACAGGGCTCGCATCATTTATCAGCAGCCTAGACAAAGTCGCCTTGAACTTGGGGACGGGTCACTCGTTGCGCGACAGATCTCGTTGGAGATCCGCGTAGCTTCGCACACGCTCACCAGATCTACAATTCTGCGTCCGAAGAAATTCAAACGATTCACCGAGGAGATTGCGTCATGAGAGAGCTGCGGACGGCGTTCCTGTTGAGCTGCCAGGGCGAATGGATCAGAGCACGTGGCGTCGTCAGTCGCGTCCCAGATTCTGCTCTTGTCAGAACTCTTGGACTGGACACAGCGTCAGCTCACGAGTGCGTACCTGACCAAGAGGTCAAGGTACAGGGAACATCGTGGATCACATGTCGTGGTGGAGTTTGAGTAAATGCGTGTATTTCTGACAGCTCTACGGAGCGGAAGCGTCGGAGCCGAGCATTTACTCGTCGTAGTGGTACGGGTCGACGTCGCTGTGGGGCGCCATGATCTCGTCCGGCACGTCTTCGCCCTCGGTCGGGATGTACGTGGGGTACGGCAGCGCCACGGTCGGCTTCTTCTTGCGCGCATCCGTGATGCGCACGATGCCGCCATTGGCGCCGGGCACGCTGCCCTTGACGTAGACCAGGTTGCGCTTGGTGTCGATCTTGACGACCCAGAGGTTGTCGCGCGTGACGCGCTCGCCGCCGAGCCGGCCAGGCATCTTCTTGCCCTTGAAGACCTTGCCCGGGTCCTGGCACTGGCCCGTCGAGCCCATGTGGCGCTCGGTCTTGGAGTTACCGTGCGAGGCCGGCTGGCCGGCAAAGTTGTGGCGCTTCATGACGCCGGCGAAGCCCTTGCCCTTGCTCGTGCCGCAGACGTCGACGAACTGGCCCGGCACAAAGTGCTGCGCCGACAACGTCAGGCCTGTGAATCGATTTCCCGTCAGCGGTCTCCTAAGGTTGCGTTCCCATGTACCAACAGACCAACAGACGTACCGAGAGGCAGCAGCGCGTCGTCGGCGACCTGGAACTCCTGCAGCTGGCGCTTGGGGCCGGCGCCGGCCTTGGCGAGGTGCCCGAGCACGGGCTTGGTCACGTTGCGCGGCTTGCGCAGGCCGACGCCGAGCTGCAGCGCGTTGAAGCCGTGCCGATCGGCCGTCTTGACCTGAGTCACCTGGCACTCCTCCACCTGGAGCACCGTGCACGCGTGGCGGTAGCCGAAGTGGTCCCACACGGGCATCATGCCGACCTTGACGGCCAGCACCCCCGTGCGCTTCTTCTCGGGCGCCCAGTCCTTGGGCGCGAGCTCGACGGCCGCGGCGGCCGCCGGCGACGCCGACGACGTCGAGAAGCCGCGCAGCAGCGCAGCGCGCGGCAGCAGCAGCGAGCGTAGCGGCACCATTGGTCTCTCTCGGCGGGATTGGACGATGGCCACAGAAAATATGGCGGAAGGTTGCACGAAGGTGGTAGCGACGTGGATATGGTGTGGACCACATTTGCGCACACTCGACGAGAATGAATGATAGACTGCGAAGCAACAATGCGGATGGATTGGCAGGCATGATCGAGTGCTAAGCGCCAGGTCTCCTTCGAGGTGCCAGTATAACTCGAGACCGGCGATCGCTCGGGCCTTCAGGGCACGTTCAGCCTCGCATGATCCTCGCCACGTACAGCCAGTTGGAGACATGGGGCAGGGCGGACTCGGACAGAAGGCCTTGATCGGAACATTTTCTTCGTCACTGACCGAGACGTCGCCGTTGCGGGTCGAGCGAAAGTGGCGCGTCGTGTACTCCAGAACTTGGCCAGACGCTGCTCGGACGTACCCTTCGTCCACGCAGTCGCCGCCGTGGAGGCGGAGCGTCTTAGTAACTGGGCGAGGCGCTTAGCATCCGTCGCTGTCTAGTCGGGAGCTGCGTCGTCACGCAAAGTGGCGTCGAAGGCCAAGAAGAAGATGTCGGTCGGGGGCGACTTCAGCGTAAAAGTCTGTCCTGCAAAAAACAGCGAGTGCAGAGCGAAGCTCTCTGTTGGTGTGCGTGACTTCAGAGTAGAGCGAATATGAAGAGTTCGCTGCTGGAACTGGGTATACATTTTCTCTCGATATCCCACAACGTTTATTAATATGTGTTTGTGGGTTATCGTGGGTTCTCAATAGAAGAGCACGCGTCGATACTTGGCCGCGAAGAGCCAAAGCCAGTAGACTTGCATGGCCAGGACCGCCAGTAGCTGCACGTTCACAGCGAAGAGGAATGCTGCAGAGATATTTGGAACCTCGCGGGCTACGACTATGAGAGTGTAGTAGAGCACTTCCCGAGGGTATACAACGAGCCGCAGGTAGATCCAAGTCGAGAGCAGCGTCAGAAAGGCGGCGGCCTTGAATGGCTTATGATCCATGTCGCTTGCGATGAAGTAGAAATCTAGAAGTTTTGTTTGAATTAGCGATGAGAAAGCTCAGCCCGCCAAGTCAAGTACTCACACTGGAAGAGATCGCTGAAGTCGTTCAGGATCATGACGTTGGCGCCGAAGCCGACGAAGTTGGCGAGGTACGAACTCACAAGTAGTCCCAACGTCACGAGATCGTGGAGCGCGAGCTCGAGCGTTGTCTGGTCACGTGGTCGAATCACGCTCACGTAGATCAGATTGTGTGTATGGTAGGAAACCAGCACTTGGTAGTATATCTTCATCATGGGGCTAATCGGCTCACCAATCACAGTCAACGCCTGAGCTGCTTCGCCCGACCCACCCAACGCGGCGGGAAACCACGCCTCATACTTGACGATCACGTATCCAGCAACTGCAACACTTGAAAAATAAATGAACTCGAAGACTGAGTGGCCGAATTGGTTCAAGCGAAACAAGTTGGTGCGAATAGTTGGGTCCATCACGACGTCGCCAAGGGCCTGGAAAACTCTCTGCGTCGAGAAGCGTAGCACAAGGAACAGAGCCGACAGCGGCACCACGGCTGCGAGATCTGACGGCTGCGGCATCACCGACCCATTCCGAAATGCTGCTGTTTGTCGCACGGATACTGTGCCGTGCACGAGAAGCACGATGAGTAGAACCAGGAGGATCCCAAGGCCAACGTAGCAGTAGTGACGAGAAGTATAGCCACTGACGCTCAGGTTTGATGACTCCGCCTTGGTCGAGACGCAATGGATGGTCGGAGCACGCCGTAGTGGGGCCGCATGTCCATCATGAAACCCTGCAGAGCCGTAGATCATGGTAAAAGCGCACACACAATTAATGGCGAGTTCAAGAACCGCCAACGAGTCCGTCGAACAACTGATCTCGCATCTTGAACTGGAGTGTTCGCCTCGCCACAAACGGTCTCGCTCCATTTTCTGAAACACCAACATCTCCAGGCTCGCATGGTTGGCCGCGAAGTCACGTTGCCATGCAAATACGAGAACGTTGTTGCGGAGGCTGAAATGGCAAGCTTGACACGACACCAACGCCAGGAATATCGATGGCACGAGATTTTCTCGACTTTCGCTGTAGCGAACTGTACGAAGCCGGATTGAGAAAGGGAATAGAGATTGGTCCAGGGTGTGGGTATCTCTGTCTACAATGTCAGCCACCCAAGAGATATCGCTCGCGCAAGCCTTCAGCTGGTTGATGTTGTTCTGCTCTGCGACAATTGAGATGTGATCGAAGACGACAAGAACGCCGCCAACCTAATCATTCGCATTGATACACGAGTCATGATAAGTCGAAGACAGCACGATTTCAGTGCCACTTACCTTGATCTCGTAGCAATAATCGCTTTGCTGATTCGGCAGATCCACGACATTTTCAACGCAAGCGAGCTCGTGGTCCAGTGCCATTTTCGAGCTCGTCCGAGTCGGAAATGATCCAGTTGGCATGGGTAGACCTGTCTCAGAAGAACCTCACTGCAGCAAACCGTCAAATGATACCGGTAAACGAACTTGGCATTCTTCACATCAATCTATGCGTCCATTCGACAAATAATATCTGCACTCGCGTCTGGCAGCTTCGTTCACTGCCACTCTTGTCGCATTCTCTTATAGCCACACCTCGTCGGCATGGCTCGTGATAGTCGACGACAGCGTCGCGTTCGAGTCACGCTCGGATGACGAATCCTCAAAGTTGAGATGTCGCCACGGGTGGAAATCATCGGCCACGTTCACCATACTGTCGTGGAGGCTGTACTCGAATGGATCAAAGTCGGTCGGTGTGTCAAAGTCAGGTGCGCGGCGGCCTTGGCTGGACCGAGGCGAGCCGGCCGTCGGGCGGTAGAAGAAGACATCCCAGCAGTTCTGGCAGTAAAGCTCGCGACGCTCACTGTCCAGTGCAAGATCGGCGATGTCGCCGTTCTTACCGCAACGCGAACAGCAACGGACAGGCGGCTCGTCCTCGATGCTGCCGCGTCCGAAGCCCACATGCGAGTGGCGCTCGAACTGGAGCTCCATCTCGAGGCTGTCAAGAATGTCCTGGATCTCTTCCACGACATGCTTCTTGCACAAAATCATGTCGATTTCGCGCCCGGCCATGACAAGCTCGAGGTCTCGTGAGCCGACACACAGGCTCTGGATGATTGGGTGGTTCGGGTGCGCGGTCGCGCTCGACTTGCGGTGTCGGGTCTTGCCTTCCGATACCACCTCAGCGGCTGCAGTCTCTTGCTCAATAGAGCTGGCCTCGATCGTCTCCACTGACGGGGTCACTTCATCTCCCTTGGCGACTGGTGCAAGCTCAATGTGTGTTGGCGTCGGCTCCGGTGAGCTTTCCTTCTGCGCCTGGTCAGGCTGAGATACTACTACTACTATGGGCTCCTCCTTAGGCTCTACTTCGGTCTCCTCGTCGAGGGCGCCCGTGTCAAGTGAGATCATCTCCGTCACTCTCGTCGGCAACTCCTCCTTCTCTTCCTGGAGACCAGTCTTGCCGAGATCTTTCAGCATGCCGTGAAGCTCAGGGTCAATATCCGCAGCCGAAAGCTTATCACTCACTCGCAGCTGCGACATGGTCAGTCCACCTGCACTGGTGCGGTCGCCTTCGCTAACATTGGCTGGAATGATGATCTCTGGCGACTTGTCCGCGTGATGCACCGACTTCACGAAGGACTCAGGAACGTGCTCGGTCTGTCTCCGCGGCGCCCCATCGCTCGATCGGCTGCGATCAGTTGAGTTCGTGAATCCGCCGCTCGACTCTTTCGCCGCGACCGTGTCCTGCAGAATCACGCTGCGCTGATCTAAGAACACTTCCTGGTGAACGTCACGCCGGGTGTGCTGATACGATCGCGGGCTGATTGCGACCTGCGAGTACACCCGGCTTTGGCTGAGTGGATGATCATGGGCCTCACTGCCTTTAGTTTGCTGGAACGAGTACGCGAGGAACTTTGGCCTGCCCGGACCGAGGGAGTTTCCGGTGAATGTCGACGCATTCGACGCCACATACGAAGAGCCGGCGTTGGCCATCATGGACCTGTTCTCGGACGAGTTGGGGCTCGGCGTGCGTGGTGGTTGCTCCTGTGGCGAAGGGCTCTGCGTCCGTTCTGGCTTTCCCGCATCGCCGTTCTCTTGCTCTTTCAGCTGCTTCATCTGCTTGGCGAGGCACGCCTTCGCAAACGTCATCAGTAGTTTAGCCTGGACACTTCCCTCTCGGATCTCTAGGAGTGGGATGCCTCCAAACTGACACATCTCGACAGGTTTGCCGGAGGACTTGGCCACGATCTGCCGCGCGTGGTCGAGCGGGATCACGAAACTAGACGACGGACGCTTGGGTGGCACGGACCCGACGATCGTGATGGGAACGTGCGGCAGCTGGGACTCGTCGATCTCTTCGCCATCACCCGCCTCCTCGTCAGGCTCGGGGAAGTCCAAATCGTCGTCCTGCGGGAGGTGCACTTGCTCTTCCATTCGAATAGGAGACGTCGCCCCCGGCGGTGGAGGCGCATACACGGGCTCGTGGGCCATTCGAGAGCTCGACAGACCGTGCGGCTGCGCGCCATGGCGGTGGCTTTGGTGCAGGTTGGACGCCGAAGGGGACGCAGCACTGGATCCCTTGCGCGCAGCGTAGTGGTTCACTGGGGTCGTCGGCTCCCTCCTCGACGTTCCGTTCATGTCGTCGTGCACGCCCCGAGTGGAGAACCGTCTCGGCGTTGGCTCGGGCGTGGACGGCGGCGCCGGTGTCGGTGGTGGCGGCGGCGGCGGCGACGATGGGTCTTCACGCTTGGACTCGGACCGCAGGCGAATCTGGTCGGCGAACCGCACGGCCGGCATGCCGTCTTCGTCTTCGGACACGACCTCGCGCGGCTGGTTCTCGTCGTCCTCGAGCTCCTTCTCGACGACGGCCGGAAGCTTGATGCTGCTCTTGCGCCGCATCCGCGGCGCGGCCGTCGGGTTCTCGATGCGCTGCGACGACTTGTGGAAGCGCAGCACGACGGGCTTTTCGAGCACGTGGAGCATCTTGAGCACGCGCTCGACGCCGAGGCTCTTGGTGTTCTCGCCGTTGATGGCGATAAGCACGTCGTTGACGCAGACCTGGTCCATGTTCTTGCCTTCGCCGCGCGCGCCGATGAGGTCGACGGTCGGGATGTTGACGCCCGGCGCGTAGGGACGGAAGCTGAAGCCGAGGCTGCCGCTCTCCCAGACGACGCTGAACTGCTTGCGCAGCTTCTGCTCGCGCGTGGCCGTGGACGTGGACAGCACCGAGTGCGAGCGTGCGCCGCGCGTGCCGTTACTCGCTTGCCGCGGCGGCACGGACTGGTACTGCTGCTGCTGCTGCTGTTGCTGGTTGTACTGCATGTACTGGCCCGGGTACGGCTGCTGCTGCTGCGGCGGCGGGCCGTAGGGCGAGCGGCCGGCGTAGGCGCCGGGCGTGTGTGGCTGGTGGTTGTTGGGCGTGCCGCTCATGCTCGTGGGCGTGGGCTGCTGGTAGTACGGGTCGGCGGCCACGGTCTTGAACTGCGGGATGCGGAAGTGGAGGATGATCGGAAGCTTCTGCTTGTAGAGCAGCTTCATGGCCTTCTCGTAGCCGAGCTTGCTGGCCTTCTTGCCGTTGACGCTCACGAGCATGTCGCCGACGCTCACGCCCGCGAGGCTCGCGACCGACTCGCCCGGGAGCACCTGCGACACGACGGGCGGCATGTCGGTGCCGAGGTCGGGCCGCAGCACGAGCCCGAGCGGCCCGACGTTCCAATTGATCATGTAGTCCTGCATCTCCACGCCCTTCTCGCGGGAACTCACCATGGCGGCAGATCGGCGGTCACTCGGCGGCGCAGGTCTCCCGCGCGCAGCTGGCGGCGATGCAGCTGCGACGATCTAGTAGTCCCCCCTCTCTCTCTGTCTCTCGCGCGGGCTAATACGCGCGGCGCGGCGCGTGGCGACGATATGGACGCGAAGCTAGGTCGGCGCCAATATTCCCATGCGGAGAGAGACCGCGATGTGACTGCGGCCGAGGGCGGAGCCTCCATAGAGGAGGAGGAGGGGACCACCACGGGCTCCATGGCGGACGTGTCTTCCCGTCGCGACGACACGACGACCTCCACCACATGACGACAGAGACGAGCGCACTGGCGCCCGCCGATTGGTGGAAATAGAGCGTGTAATGATTCAATCCCACTCTGCTTTGTGGCCTCGGCCATAAGTCACCCTAATCGCGGGAGTGGGCCCCACACCTCAAGAAGCCGATCTAGGGAATCCGGAGGCCAGTCCACGACTCGGCGACATCGCCACCAGCGCCGCCGGTTGCCTAACGTTTCTGCTCTCCGCTCCTCCTCCTCCGCCGCCGCCTCGTCGAATCAGTTCAAGAAAATGGCTGTGCGGCGGTCCGCCCCGTGGACGCCCGATCACGATCACCATCCGCTCGGGCCTGTCGGTCCAACGCCTTCAACTTCGCGTGTTGTAAGATCCACCCACACACCTCGTCATCCATCATCCATTGCCGTCTCGGCGTCCGCCCTCATGCGCCGTCCTCTGTAGGCGGCTCCCTGGTGCGACCACCGGCTCTGGGCGATCGCCGCGTGCGACGCCAACGCACAGCGCGCGAGCCTCGTGGCCGCGCCAACGCAGCGCGGCTCGTTGGTCGTGCTCGACTGCCGTGCGAGCAGCGAAATTGCTCCTCCTGCACCGACGGCTGTCCATGGGCTCTGGCGGGCCGAGCTCCTCGTGCCTTCGGCGAGCTGCCTCGCGCTCATTCTCTTCTTTCTGCATCTGGTGCGGCAGACCAGGCGCGACGCCGAGAGCAGACAGCGCACAGAGCCCAAGCGGCCGGCTGCGCGCATCGAAGTGGTCGACGCCTTCCGCGGGCTCACGCTCGGGCTCATGGTCTTCGTCAACTACGGCGGCGGCGGCGTCGCGCTCTTCCTCCACAGCGCGTGGGACGGCTTCACGGTCGCGGACGCCGTCTTCCCCTGGTGCGTCATCTGCTTCTCCACAAGCACACCATGCGGTCTATGATCTCACCCTCTCTATGAAGCTTTGCATGGATCATGGGGTTCACGATGGCCATCCGCTCGGCGCCCTCTCCGTGGCGTCGCGTCGTAGCTCGATCTGCGAAACTTTTTCTGCTCGGCCTCTTCCTCAACAACGGCTCGAGCTGGGCCGAGTGGCGGATCCCTGGTACGTGAGGCATTCCACCGCTCTCCATACCACTTGGCATGGGATGACCGAAGCCCCTTTCTCGCGGTCTCTAGGCGTGCTACAGTCGTTGAGCGTCGCCTACTCGACGACCGCCGCGCTCACACGGCACGTGGATCGCCTCGCGCTCCGTGCTCAGCGATCGCAATCAGTCGTCCTCGTGGCTCACCTTGTCGCTGGCATCCTCCCGCTTTTAACGATCAACCTCGCGGTGACATTTGGTCTCCACGTACCCGGCTGCCCGAGAGGATACCTCGGGCCAGGCGGCGACAGCGACGGCGGGCGCTTCCGTAACTGCACGGGCGGCGCTCACCTCTTGGTCGACCGCGCCGTGTTCGGTGAGACCCACATCTACCAGACGCCCACTTGCCAGCACGTCTTCCACACGGGGCCGTTCGACCCCGAGGGGCTCCTCAACTGGCTCATGGTGGCCGTCACAACGTACGCTGGCTTCCTGAGCGGACGGCTCCACAAATCCATGGAGAACAGAGGCACGCCAGCGCAAGCCAAAGCCTTCCTCTCTCTTGCAACGGCGACGGCGGTCCTGTCCACGGTGCTGAGCGGCGGCCTCGGACTGCTCCCCCATGGGATCCCACTCAACAAGAACCTCTGGTCCCTCTCGTATGTTCTCGCCAGCGTCGCCGCCGCGAGTGCTGCCTTCGCCGCGCTGCTCCTCTGCGTCGACCAGTCGCGCGCCAAGTCGTGGCTCCAGTTGACCACCTGGCTTCACGTGGGGCGCAACTCGATTTTGATCTACGCTATGGTACGTGTCCCGCCTTTCCGCCTTGAAGCAGACCCTGGGTGTGACACAAGTCACGTTGACTCACGAACTGTCGCTTGGCCTGTCACTGCCCGTCGTCTCGATGGGCACAATCACTGTTGGCTTCCCCACTGGCTTCAACTCACCATCTCCGCTGTCAGCACGAGATTCTCCAAGCCTACGCTCCGTTCTCCGCGCGGCCGTTCCGTCCGGCGGCGCCCGTGCCGCAGATCGTCGTGTTGCTGCACAATGTCGCAGCCGTGCTGTGGTAAGTTCTGCTTCTTTCCCGATCCCTTCGTTTCCCTCGATGGGTTCATGCGAAGAGTCGAGAGTCCTACTGATGTCGTGACGCAGGTGGGTCTTCGTCGCCGAGTGGCTGCATGCGCGCGGCATCTTCGTCACGGTGTAATCAAGGGCGATCCATTAAGAAGAGAAGGAGACAGAGAGACAGAGGAATGACAGGGGATTAAATACTTGCATTTGGCGGCGTGGTATCTGCGGATGGCTTGGCGTCTCATACACGTTCAGAGCGGGAGACCCATGAGGGGACGAGATCCAAAAAGTGACTTCTCGCGAGCTACACAGTTGCTTCTATCACAACCATCTACCTACAGATGCCTTCATATGAGGAAGAGCGGACAACCAAACACCACGACGCCTACTGCTGTGCTACCTGGCTTCCGCGCAGGTGTAGGATCTCAGCGAGCGGAGGCAGGTGCGAATTGTTACACAGTCGGGAAACGCCCGACGGCGACCCCTGCGGACTCGGAGGCTTGGCCGCAGCGGGTGTTGCCGGCGTAAACGTGGCAGGGGGAGTCTGTTGGGTGGGGCTCTTCTGGTACGTCACCGAGGGCGAGGATCGCTGGTACGCTTGGCTCTGTGCGAATTCCTGTTGGCGCGCGTATTCGGCGGCGGCGGCGGTGTTTGGCGTCGGTGCAGGCTGCTGCTGCAGGTTGCCCGACTGCGCGGCGGCGGCCGAGTACGCGAGGATGTCGAGCAGTCCAAATCCGCTGTGGGCGCCGTTGGCGGCGTTCGGGTCGTTCTGGCCCGTCTTGCTGAGGTCGGCGACGCCCGACGGCGAGACAGCCATCTTGCCGTCGGCCGGTCGCTTCTGGTTGCGCAGACCGCGCTGGCGACGGTAGATCTTCTGTCGGTACTTCTGCGCGTGCGTCATGGTCTGTCGCGGTGTCTTGGTGCCGATGTGGTCGGCTACTTTCTTCCACGGACCCGACGGGTACATCTCGAGGGCCTCGAGGAAGCGCTCGTGTTCCTCCTTGGTCCACATCTGGATACGGTGCTTGGAGGACATGACCACGGCGCCAGCCTTGGCCTCGGTCGGGCGCAGGCGGATGACCTGTTCCTTCGAGGAGGAGTTCTCAAAGAGCTGGTTATACACCGTGCGCGAGATCGTCATGATGTCGACGGAGTGAAGCCCGGGATCGAAATTGCGAAATGGTATCGTACCACAACGCAGGGAGTGAGCGAAGCCAGAAGCGAAAAGGATTCCGGCAGGGAGAGACGCCCCCGAACCCACAAACCCGAGGCGGCTTCCTTTTCGTTCAACCCTGCAACCTTTCACTTCTAAACCCCTAACACAGTCTCACGGGACCAATAAGATCGCAGATTGCGCCCGCTTGACCTAGCCCTCGATGCAACCTGGAAATGTATCCATGTCGATCAGACTGCTTCATCTTGACCTCATCACCTAGCCCCACACTGCTGCCGGGCATCCATCAGAGGCAAATCCGCTTGTCAGAGAGTCAGGTCGGCGAGGCGGTGAGTGATGGATGGTTTGCACATGGGTGCATACTGGAACACTGTCAACCCGAAATTTCGGATTTCACCTCTGTCCGTCGGCTGTGACACTCGTGGCTTGCGAGGGGTAATGCGACCGTCAACACTCATTTTTTCTGCAAACGAACCCGGCACAATTTGGGGCAGCAAAATCTCGAACAGTCATCATTCGTTCCCTTTGCGACCTGTGAAGTTTGGAGGAGGGCCGCATGCACAAACCAGTGAAGTGATCTCGTTCGTGGGGGCGCTTTCCAGTTTGGATCCACCTCGAGGTTCAGTCGAGTGAACCCACCTTCACTGATTGACCCGGTGTCAATCCAAGTCCTTAAAACCAGGGATTTCGGCTGTGTCCATCTTCTTTGCTAGGTGTAGGGCAGCGCACGACAGTCCAGCTGAACCGCTTGGGCGTGCTGACCTTTCGACAGGAGCAGAAGAGTTTAGGGCTCCTCCTTGTCGCTTCCGAGCAAAAATGAGCCATCTGTGACCAATTGGGTTGAACTTTTGGAAGCCACTGTTTTGTTGTTGTTGCTTCGCGTACATTCCAGCGACACGACGACGCCGCCAAAACAAAGACGAAAAGGAAGAAAAAAAAAGCGAATCCACCTCTGGGGAATGTTTGCACCCATGTTTCAGGCGTAAAGCAAAGCGCCAGCCACGACTGGTGTATCCATTCTGTTCGAAAATGTACCGAGCCGTGAGGATACTTGAGGCAAGTCATAATCGTGGGGCAACACGCTGACCATCAGCATGGACACACAAGGCGGACATCGGCGCAGTTGTACAGTATGGGGCGGCACCATTTGGTGTTGATTATGCGGAACCGCCCAGTGTATCCACCGCGTCAACCCCGTCGCCCAATCGGAGGAAGTGGCTTTGGAGCAGGGCGGACCGCAGCGGGTGGTGGGTGGCGGCGTCGTGTTGTGGCCGCATGCGCAAGTGGGCACAGAACGCGATGGTCTTTTCGCACCGTGTGCAACAGAGCACGTCGCAGACGCGGCGGCTTTTCTGAGAATGAATGTACCCACCTGACGCTCTCGACCAATCCGTTCCAACTGCAAGCCCCCAAATCAGTGGACCAAATGAACCCAAATCCGCAAACGAAGCCATCTTTGGGTCACCGTGAGACCACGACCACACGATAACGGGCCCGACGAGACGCCGCGAAAACAGAGCGCTCAAGGAAAAATCGGTTCCTAGCCAAAGGGATCTGTACTCACCGCGCGTGTTGGCGGCGGCCATGATGGTTGTGTGCGCGCCGCGACCAGTGGTCTCGGTGTAGGGGCTCCAGGCCCGTCCCGTCCCGCGGTCCGCGCTGGTGCTGGGGGCCAACCACAAGAATCGTTTTCTATCAAGTTCTCGAAGTTATCCGAAATAGAGGGCTGCTTGCTTTTTGAGCGGCCCGTATCCATCCAAGGGAGCAACCCATCTCCTGGCGAGTGATCCAGTAAGTCCCGCTTAAGTACGAAATCGAATCAGCCAGTGTGCTGGGGTTTTTGTTCTCGCCCCGGATCAAAACCCACTCTCCCTTGGTTTTTGCATGGTCGAGTAGCTACAGGACGCTCGGATCTCGACACCGACGGAAGGTGTGTGCACGCGCCACGATGACGATCTCCGCCAACGTCCGTAAGGAGCTCTTCGAGGTCGGCGCGGCCGAGAACAAGCTCATCCGTATCAAGCCTACCGAGGCCAAGGCTGGCACGACCGTTTACTCGTCCAAGCAGTCGCAGCCACTCAAGATGTGGACCCAAGAGGAACACGAAAAATTCCTCGAGGCCATGGAGAAGTTCCCCGCGGGGCCCTGGAAGGTCATCGCCGCGTTTATCGGCACCAAGACGACGCGGCAGACCATGACCCACGCGCAGAAGTACCGCCAGAAGATCAGCCGCTGGCGCCGCGGGCTGCGCCACAAGGGCCGCAAGCAGGCCTCGGACGGCCATGGCAGCGCCTCGGGCAGCGACTCGGAGTACGCCGGCCGATCGAACCTTATGAAGGCCGCCGAGTTCGTCGCGGGCGCCAACAGGCAATTCAACGGCAACGTACGTATGGCCGAGACCGAAGCCGGCAACCAGCTCTTCCGCCTCGCTGAGCTCGCGTCCATCGAGGTCATGAAGGATTCACCATCGCGCACCGGCTCACCGAACCCTGCAGGGCAGGAAAACTCAAGCGCCGCCGCCAATACAGCACATTTGAAACAGGGAAAAGACGAGCGGCCCAGCCGCGAGTGGCAGAAGGCTGACGTCAAGCTGAGTCCGTTGCGGCAGTCGGAGAAGCAGCGGGATCTGTCCGCTGCGTTCCAGCAGCGCAGCAGCACCGAGAGCTTCCAGCAGGCCATGTACACAGAAGAAGAGGTCGCGGCAGCGGCTGCCAACGGGTCATTCCGCCTACCGCCACTGATGATGCCGCAGAACGCCGGGTTGAACGGGATCCCTCCGCTTCGGTCCAAGATCGATCCCAGCGTACTGGGGCGCGCTCAGTTCGCAGCAACCAACTAGTCGAAGACGGTGCCCACAACGAACGACGACGAGAACGAGAACGACCTGACGGCGACGCCGACGGACAGCGGCGCTCGGAGGGGGTCCCGTTAGTGAGATGTGATTTGAGGAAGAACGCACCAGATGGCGCTTGGCAGCGCGTCATGGCTACACGTGTGGAAGCGAGTGTGTGTGCTTGTGTTCAGCGCGGCGGGCGTGTACATGGAAACGAAGTTTTGGCTCGGCGGTCTCGGCCTTGACGACGACGATGAAGGAGCGTGTCTCTGTCAAGTTGGGTTCGCGAGCTAGAACGGAATGGTGCAGTGGGCTGCCGGGTGAGAGGCGGGCGGTCATTCATAGTTGTAGGACAGATAGGATTCTCTTTTTTTTTAAGCCAGCACCGCGCGCGCCCTTGGCGATGGTACCAGGGACGCCGCGAGTCAACCACGTAAGCCTTCTCAGACGAAAACCAAGAGGACAGCATACAGTAGCTTCGCATAACTCAACACCGCCGCGTTCGTTGTACGTCTCTTGTCCTTGCTCCCTTTCGATCCGTTGTCGCATGCCCACGCGCCACGAATCCTCCCCAGGCGAAACTACAGCGCCGAAATACGAACGCTTGAGCGGGTTCCGTTCCTGCGCGCCGCCAGTGACAGCGGGAGGAGCTGCGTCCACCCATCGTCCTCTTGAGCAGCTCCGTCGCATGCCGTTGTTGAACTCGTCCGGCGTCAACACCAGCTGGCAGCCGCGTGTTGACGCCGTCCAGTGGTGAAGGCTTGCTGCCGTCTAAACAAAACTCACCTGCTTTTGAGACAAATCCTGATGTGCCATCCTGGCGTTCGTCTGCAGAAACCTTGGACACGGGGTTGCGGCTAACCTTCTCTTACCTCCACTAACACCAGCCTACTTCCGTTAACCTCCACGGCACCGCAAGTTCAATAGGGCGGAGATTATGTGGCCAGCACCCATATCCAGCATTTTCTTCTGATCTTTAGAGAGACACAGTTGCAGAATGAAGGGATTCTGGAGGTTGGTGGTGCGAGTGGAAGAACTTCAACACAAACGGAAGAGCAATCCCGGCACTGCTGAGCCGCTTGGCGTCTCCATTCTGGAATTTGCGGCCACCACCAAAACCCACACGCAGCCATGTCGACCAGCCCCGCCAACAAGAAGGTCAAGCTCGTGGGCCACGCCAACTTCGTGCGCCACAACCCGATGAGCGACAAGTTCGAGGTCAAGAAGTTCCACCACGTCGAATTCTACGCCTCGGATGCCACCAACACGTACAAGCGCTTCTGCTGGGGCCTCGGCATGCGCCTCACGGCCAAGTCGGACCAGAGCACCAACAACCAGGAGTGCGCCAGCTACGTCATCGAGAGCGGCGACGTCAAGTTCGTCATCACGGCACCCTACGCGCTCCAGACCGAGAAGTCGCCCGACACTGTCACGCCGCTCCCCAGCTTCGACGCCAAGTTCGCCCATGAGTTCGTCATGACCCACGGCCTTGCCGTGCGCGCGCTTGGCATTGAGGTCGCGGATGCGACCGAGGCCTACGAGATGTCGGTCAAGAACGGTGCGATCCCGGCCCAGGAGCCAAAGGTCATCAAGGACCCGGCCACGGGCAAGACCATCACGATCTCCGAGGTCAAGCTGTACGGCGACGTCGTCATTCGATGGGTGAGCGGTGACTTTGAGGGTCCGTTCGTCCCTGGATACGAGACAGTCGACAGCCCGGACGTGAGCATCGGTATTTCCCGTATCGACCACTGCGTCGGCAACGTGCCCAAGCTCATCGAAGCCGTCGAATACGTCATAGGCTTCACGGGCTTCCACGAGTTCTCCGAGTTCACGGCCGAGGATGTCGGCACGGTCGACTCGGGTCTCAACAGTATGGTCCTGGCCAGCAACAACGAGATGGTGCTCATCCCGGTCAACGAGCCGACCTTCGGCACCAAGCGCAAGAGCCAGATTCAGACGTACCTCGAGCAGAACGTCGGCCCTGGCCTTCAGCATATGGCGCTCAAGACGGACAACATCTTCATCACGCTTGAGGAGATGCGCAAGCGCAGCCACATTGGCGGCTTCGAATTCATGCCGCGCCCGAGCGATGGGTACTACGAGAAGCTGCCCGGCCGCATTGGCGACGGTCTTACGCCGGAGCAGTACAAGAAGATCGAGGAGCTCGGTCTTCTTGTTGACGCCGACGACCAGGGCATCCTCCTGCAGATCTTCACCAAGCCGGTTGGTGACCGCCCGACGGCTTTCTTCGAGATCATTGAGCGTGTTGGCTGCATGGCCGACGTTGCTGGCAAGATGGAGCAGGCCGCTGGCTGCGGAGGCTTCGGCAAGGGCAACTTCTCGGAACTGTTCAAGTCGATTGAAGAATACGAGAAGACGCTCAACATCTAAGTGGTCGTAGTCTGGCCCCACTCAGGGCCACTCGCATGAGTAATCCTGTCCAACAAATAATATACAGAAAACAATGGAGACCCGCAAACAAATGAAAGTCATGTCTAAATTATCAGAAGCCCCGTGCGCTGGTGAACAATGTAGAAAACCGTGGACGCCAAGAGAGCGATACCGGCAGCGATCCACATGCGATCTTGCTGCGCCTGCCACTGCGAAAAGGCAACAGTTGAACACATTAGCATGTCGTGGCGGTCTTTGTAAGAATGGTCGCTGGAATGAAATGAAATAGCGTCTCTCACCTGAAGTGCTTTGAGACGCTTACGCACTTCAATGATCTCTGCATTCACGCTGTTGAACTCTTGGTGAGAACTCTGCAGACTGACGCGCCCATCGTCTGCAAGAACCACGGAAATCAGCGCATCGTCGGCGGAGCGAGCGATCATACTGAGGTAACGCACCTAACACCTTCGTAACGGATCCAACGCGCTCGACTTCTTCCGCCATAACCCGCCGTGTACGCTTGAGCGCGGCAGTGACATCGACAGCCGAGCCAGTCTTGTTCATACTAACGACTCACTAGTGAGACCCTAGTCAACCACCCAGTAGTACTCCACGGCTTACGCTTTCTGGTCGCTTGAACTTGCGCTCTTTTGCATGAGGCTCGCTCGCGCTTGGTTCATCCTCTCCACCTTCGCCTTTTGGCGATATGACACGAGCAGCTACACCGGCACCCACACTCCCTCAGCTCCTTCCTGAAATGAGTTGTCTCACCATACAAACATACCTTGCGAACATTCGCGAGGTGCAGTTGTAGCGTCGACTGCGCCTTGCTGAGCCGCTGCTTTCCCGTCGCCAGAATCTGCGGGTCACTCACTTCGAGAAGCCATTCGTCTGTCTGCTTGAGCGCTACGCGGAACGGCTCGACCGCGTCGTTGAGCCGGTCCTCGAGCGCCTGCTCCTCCTCCACACTAAACTGCAGCTTCTGCAGCTCGCCCGTGGCGTCCAAGGCGCGCCCCACGACCAGTAGGTGGTGCGCGAGCTCGCGCTCAGCCGCGTCTAGCGCCTCCATTTCAATCTCGCGTTGAGTATTCGGAATCTCCCCAAGGTCAAGCTCCAAAGTCCTAGATTATGATTTGATCTACACACTAAATTAGGCTCTGCCGCGTCTATGCATCAACTTTCCCTGGTTCAACGAATTGACGAGGTGGACCTCCCTCACATTCGGGCGCGAAGTCGGCCGTTGAAGGAAAGAAGACATCCTGACAGGCAGTCGAGGAGCGAGCGAAGGGAGGAGCTGGCCATGTTCCTCCAGCGCTACGCGCACGTCGTGCTGGACGCCGTGCTGGGCAGCTACGTCAAGAACATCGATCCGGAGGCGCTCAAGATCAGCGTCTGGAACGGCAAGATCGAGGTGGACGTGGTCGAGCTCCAGCCCGAGGCCTTCCCGCTGCCGCCCGACTTCCGGATCGTCAAGGGCACGCTCCACCAGGTCCAGATCGACCTGCCATGGTCTAACCTCGCTAACCAGCCCATCCGCGTCGACGTCCAAGATGTCAATCTGCTCATGGAGGTCTGCGACCGCCGGCCCGAGGCGCCGTCGCACGTGCCGGACGCCCACGCGAGCAAGCGCCGCAGCGAGACGCTCAAGCGCAAGCGCGCGACCATCGACGCGATTGAAAAGGCCACGCAGTACAACCAGTCGGCCGCGCAGAAGCCCGGCAAGACATCCCAGTGGACGCAGAGCCTGCTCTTCAAGTTGCTCATCAAGGTGCTCGACAACGTGCAGCTCAACGTGCAGCACATCCACTTGAGGCTTGAGGACCGCGTGTCGGCGCCCAGTCGCCCCTTCGCCGTGGGCGTCACACTCGAGTCGATGGTCATCAAGTCGGCCGACGCCGGGTGGAACTACACCATGATCGTGCGCGGAGCGCAGACCCCGCGGTCGGCCGAAGAGACCGGGACGCCGTCGTTCTTGCGCAAGAAGATCGACATCAACAAGTTTGGTCTCTACTGGTCGCTGCCGCTCACGCCTGTCCCGCCGTCGGCGCTTGAGGATGCCTTTGCGTTCATGCGGCTCATGCAGATGAACTTCTGGCCGGATGATCTTGCCGCGCGCACCGTCGATGAAGCCCGGTATCCGCGGCTATTCGAGCCGAAAGAGTACATCATCGAGCCACTCACGCTGTCACTCAAGCTTACGATCAATGACGGCCGTGCGAAGTTGCCGATCACACATGCTGAGCTGTGTAATCGTGTAATGACCAGACTTGGCACGCCATGGAAAGTGCAGACAATCGCTGCCATCGGAGACGATGCCTGGAAAGAGTTTGTGAAAGGGATGCCCAAGCTCGCAGGGAAGCGGATGTACACGCTCACTTTTGTGTTTTCCGAGGCGTGGGCTGTTGCCCGTGAGCAGAACGAACAAGAGGATGTCGTGCCGTCGGTAAAGCAGTTTAAAGTCGCCCTCGCGAGCTGCCTGCAGTGGCCACTCTCAGATGTGGACCGCCTGGAAGCTAGCATATGCAAGTACCGAGACGCGGTCATTCATGTGCTGCAGGAAAAAAGCACTTACATCGACGTGAGCGCGAGCGTGGATCACATCAACATTGCGATTCAAAGACAGCAATATCTGAGCGGGTTGAATCTGATATCGTTCATCGGAACCAAACGAAGACAAGCGCGGTATGCGAAGCGTCGTCCTGTTGGGATTCGCGTCGCAGATGATCCTCAGAGGTGGTGGGCCTACGCAATCTCAGCCGTTCTCATGGATGTTCGCGAGAAACTCGCCCGTGTCGATCCGGAAGAGCTCCAGCGAGAGAGGATGAAGCGAAACCGATTCAAGGATCTCTACCTAATGAGCATTCAGGGAAATCAACCTGCACTAGTCACGAAGTTCGTGTCCCCTGAGGTCGCACAGCTTCCGAAGGATGTCGCGAGGAACGAACTAGAGGATCTGGAAGTGGAGTTAGATATTCACGACATGCTTCAACTGCGCAATGCTGCGCGTCTAGCTGTCATTCAGTTCACCACCAAACCGAAGCCGACCCCGCCACCTCAATCGACGAAAGGCGCAGCGCCAGCTGAAACTGAAGTTCCTCCTCCACCACCCAGCGGTTCGAAATTCTGGTCATACACTTCATGGTTATACGGTGGAGCTCCCGTGGTCGGTACAAACAATGGTGATCTTGAATGGAGTGACCAAGACACGAAGCTTTTCTTCGATGCAATCGACTATGACCCAGACGACCAAGAGGGCGATGAAGGTGAAAGTGAGCATCCCGACTCGACACAGGCAGACCACATTTGGTATCGGGGGCAGTTCTTACTGGCGAAGACGAGTCTGCGATTATTGAACGACGAGAGTGGTTCCGGCGATCAATCGCAGGTTGAATTGGCAGCGGTGGCTGTTGAAAACGTGGATCTGAAGGTTCTGGTGCGACCAGCGTCAGTGGAGCTTGGTGTCCAGCTGGGTGACGCAAGTGTGTTCGGGTTGTGGAATCAAGCCACAAATGAACCAAGAGTTGTTATCCAGCGCATGGAAGTTGCCGAGATCGTGTCTCACCATCCTATATCAATCAGCGAGAAAATGAGCTGCGTGCGCCTACGGCACTGTGAACAGAAACTACCACTGATCGATATTGGCATCGAACTCAAGAAGTCATCGCGCCGAGCTAGTCTTGGAGTGGAGGACGCTGAGGCCGACTCTGCTTCATCTGCGCAGGGTATTGGCATCTCTGTTGTTGCTCAGGCAATGACAGTCGATGTGGATGTTGAAGCTCTGCTTCGTGTTGCTGCATTCTTCTCAAGACCGAGCAATGTGGACTTGACAGGATTGCGTGAACGGGCCTGGCGTCAGGCTCAGAGTCTTCAACGCTATAGTGCGGCTCAGGTCCACGCAGCTCTTGCACGTCGATCAAATGTGGATCTCCTAGTTGATGTTGTCTCGCCTTTGGTTACAGTCCGAGAGTCACCATCAAATAGTCCGACAAGAACCACATTCCCAGACGAAACGATTCTACGGCCTCGTCTGGTTGTCTTCTTGGGTCACTTGCGGGCGTCATCAAGACGAAATGGTGAAGGCGTCAACGATCCTTCCAATGGTCACACTGAAGTGTCACTACTCGCGGCTGCAAAGAATGATGACCATCTCTACGATGTCATTGACGTCGGACTCTCATCTATCGAAGTACGCCTGTCAGACGATAATTCGTCAGCGACACCTCCGAATCAGCTCCTTGAGAAAACTACCGTTGGTATCGGAATTTTCATTAGTATTGCCCCAAACGATCCAACTGTCCCGCTTGTCAAAATAGTGGGTGGAGTGAACGCTGTGCAAATGAATCTCGACTCGAAGACTTTCAGTCTATTAGTTAAGCTTCTTCGATCCATTGGTGACGACTTTAATCGCGTGCGTGCACTGAAAGGCAGCGAGGAAAATATTCCTGATGAGGAGAGGGATGGAAGCAGCTCAACACGCAGTGCTAGCGCACGAAGCCTGGACGGAAGTTTTGCGATCTCGCATGACGAAGAAGCATTCTTCTCTGGTTTCGAGACTGATGCAAAGCTATACTCTTTACCAACACCGAGGCAACGTTCTTTTCGAAGAAGTGCATCAGCAATAGCATCTTCCCCATTAGATGGAGAAGCTGCATATGGTGTTTTTTCGCGTTTACGCGAGTCTGAGAGAGCTGGCCATGATGAGAAAGACATTCAAGACAGCGATCTGCTGAAGTTGTGGCGGCGGATTCTCCTGCTAGTCCGGTTTCAAATTGCAGTGGTCGCCATCTCTCTGAAGCTCGGAGCCAGTGGTGGTGCAAATGAGAAAACTGTCCGCGTTTCCATGTCTAACATTGGAACTGAGCTTGACGTTCGGACTTACGATAAGCAGCTTCGATTTGCTGTGGGGTCATTTTCACTCGAGGAACGCTGCGATCAGTTGGCCAGCAGGTTTTTGATTGCGTCAGGTGATCTCCTTGCAACTGATGAAGAAGGATCGAAGTCTTCGCGACAGGAACAATTGATTCAATTAACGATTGTCAGTGTCGATCTTGAAGCGCCGAAGCCGAAAGATAAGGCTTTATGGGATCATCTTCGCGACAATACCTTCGAGGGTCAAGCTATACTTGAAGAAAACTCGGTTTGGCAAGATCCTCTCGTGACGTGGCTCTCGGTGGACTTGAGGCTCCGGACGCTTGTACTCAACCTCCACCAGGACGCGTTTGCGAACTTGTTTTTGTTCTTTTATCAACGGCCAGCCCAGCCTGGTGAAGATGATTCAACGACGGTGACACCACCCATTTTATCGGCATCAATTTCAACAGGAAGCAATGCAGGGAAGCCACCGGTCGTAAGAAAAGTCGCACGTGCCCCTGGGCAAGAAGCCAAACGGCCACCGTCTTCGCGCCAGCCCCCACGACGATCTGCCAGCCAGCGAGGACTGACTTCAAAGCTGGGGACGTGGGTAGCGTCATCGCTCATAGAACGAATGTCTGTTCGTCGCTTGCCGATCCAGGCGTCAACGCCACCATCGACGACCTTCGAGATGGCCGTCGCTCCTCCATCTGCCGCGACAATCCAGTTGCGGTTGCACGTTGCTGGTCTCTCCGTCGTGTTGCATCAGGTTCCGTCGGGTGACGAGAGTATTGATTCGGTGTTTGTTCGTCTCGAAGCAAAGGACTTCAGCTTTAGCGTCCACCGATTTCCCGAGTACATGAACGTGTTCGCCTACCTCGTGTCAATGCAGATCAGCGATGAAACTGTGCCAGACCCATCCCTACGTGAAATGCTTGGTTCGGAGAAGCACGAAGCCTGTCGGCGCACTCATCGCACAAGTAGCGAAGAAAACAACGCAGCACACATCCCCACTGTCGAAGATATACTACGTGCAATTGATGAGGTCCCTGCCATCTTTTCGTGTGCTGCCCAGTTGTATGGAGCGGATCGCATACAAGAGCGGTGGCATCCAGGATATGCAAATCGTTTTTCAGTTCGGCTGAACTCGCCTCGAATCCGCGTTTTGTACAGATTTGTGGACGACCTGCGCTCATATTTCTTCGATGGCGTGCTCTTGCAGACCGTGATGTCTACGCTATTCCCGCATCGCGTTCAGATTGCGTGGGACCGTGAGTTTCTCGTGTCATCAATCACAAGTCAAGCGAATTCAGGTGGTCATGGAGCATCTCCTCGTACTCCGTTTACGCAGCTCAATGCGACGGCTGATGTTGTCTCGATGTTCCCCCTCCTGGATGTCAAACTTGTGGATGCCAGGCTCCGTATTCCAGTGAATCGTACTTCAAGCGAAGCCCTGGTTGTTCGTTTCGATTCTTTCCGTCTCAGCAACGAATATCTGCTTGATATGTTCAGCAATATGGGCAATCGGGTCATGGCGAAGGTGCTTTTGAACTCCTCGTTGTGTCAACTAAAGATGGATCTCAATACTCTGCGAGTCGTCTCCGTCATCCTAGTGGATGCAGGATTCGGGCAGCAGGACTTTCAACAAGCGAGTGGACAGTCAGGTCGCCCAGAACTCTTGACTCAAAGCCTTGTGGGATCGACGTCGATGACGCTGTCGGCTGATTTCTCAAGCGGAAATGCCACAACGATTGGAATTGAATTTACTCCACTTCGACTTGTATGCAACAGGGAGCAGTACGCATTCCTGTTCCGCCTCCCGATTCAGAACTTCGGTGAAGCAAGTCGGCGATCTCACGCCAAATCAGAACCACTCGTGGCGTCACCGTCGTCACAAGAACAAGCTGCGGCTGCCGAGTATCCCGTGGATGTTCTAGATGAAGAAGAACGTGGGCTGATCGTCACATTCAAGGTTCCCGAGTTCTCAATGGAGATTCTTCATGGACAAGAAGGGTATCAACCATCAACAAGTGGAGATATGTCGATGGCTGCAACGGAGAAGCGTGCGCAAGGTTCGATATGTGTCGTTGATGTGTCAGTGTTCAGCGCGTCGATACATTACGGATTGAAGACTCGGTCTCTGCGCGTGTCATCTGAGATGCAAGGTATGCGGGTTCGTGACACACGACTTGATGCGCAGATATCATCCTCCTATCGTGATGTGATTGTGTTTTCTCCTCCGAACGTGGCTGGTGTGACTACACCATCCATCTCGATTCGAATTATTCATGGCAGCCTCGATGCGTCTGAACAACAAGAAAGGGCATTAGAGTGTTCATTTGCGACACCGCATCGACGACGAAAGCCTCAGTCTGATAGTCAGGATGGTGGCTCCCAGGGAGGAAGAACTTATCGGAAGATGAGTTCGACATTCTTTGGTTCGGACACACTGATTGGCCTCCATCCACCGCGACGAATGTCTTCCGTATCTTCAGCTCAGTCATACCAGACGACTGTAGACGGTACAGGTGACCAAGCAGAGAGTAATGGGGACTCCCAAACGTCGAGCAGGCGGCGAGCAGGTTCGCATAGTTCGTCAATGCGAACTGATATCATGGTTGACGTCGAGGGATTCCGCGTCACGCCAAGTAATATTCACTACGATGTCTTAAGGTTCATCGAGAGTCCAAGTCGAGGCACTTGGGACCTCAGCGACCAACCAGCTGATGATGGCTCGAGCCTTGAAGACACTGGAGAAGAGCATGACCCTGTGGAGCCAGACTTGCCCCCAGAACCTCGACCTCAAACCCGACTTCCCCAACATTATGTGACGGTTGCTTTATCGGTTGGGAAGTCTGCTGTTTTGCTAGTGGAAGACCCGAGCAAAGAGTTGTCGCGAGCTGTGATGTTTTCGTGGGAGGCGGTTATCACAGTCGAGTTTCTACGCCGTCCGACAGCTGTTGGAAGTGATAGCCCGCCAAGCCACCGTCTTCAAGTCCTAATTGATCTGGCCAACATTCAAGCGACATCTCGACTATCGGAAGAGAACATGTGGGCACGAGGTGACGATTCGTACATTGGACCAGCAACACCGTCAACTGGAAGCAACGAGATCGCTGGCGACTTTTTGAAGCCATGCGATCTTGAATGCCGACTTGACGTCGATTTTGCAAGCGGGTTTGTTCGACTGAAGACTGCGTTTGATCGTGTGTTGGAGTTGAGATTTGGCTACTTGGACGTGCGCTCGCTGCGAGCAGCTCTTGAAAAGATCATCTCATTCCCAGTTTCACCTCGTGAGCTGGCCCCAACCTCATCATCTGCAACACTTAACCGGCGTTTCTCTGTCGGTTCCTCCGCCGGTTCTACGTCCAGTGCTGTCGGACTCCCGGAACCCGACGGGTTCACTTCGACATCGGTAGCGGCGCTGTCTGAGTATGGCGAGTCTCGCCAAAGTGGACACAAGCGTCGACGTCGTGACCGGAATAGCGAGCCGATGTTGCAATACGGTTTGACGCTTGTGTACTTAGTTTCCGCGACTTTCCGCGGACCACTCAACGTTCGCCCAGCTATCGGTGTATACAGCTCACCCTGGCGAAAGCGATATCTTGTGTTGCCATTCACTGCGCAAGAAAGGCAGAGTGTTGAACCAACTATGTTCCGCATAGTTCCTGCAAGCGGAAGTCGACGCAACATTGGTGACCCAATCCGGTTTGGTGATCGAATCGCTTTCGAAATGGTTCAAACGACCCAGAAAGAAGACGAGGACCCAGCCAAAAATGGTGAAAACGACGACAAACGTCAGCTGCGTGATGATGACGATGAGCGAGAACTGACAGCCTCTCAGATCTTCAAGTATGACCAACTGGGGGCTTCAGGCTATCTTGGTCCAGATGGCAGTGCCGGATTGTTTGAAACACGGATCTGGAAGTATGGAACGAGTGCTTTTAATTCTGATCGTGGACCGATTCGTCACAAGGATGCCATCGTGCTTGAGGAACTTACAATCTATCGTGCGTTCAGCAAGGGTAAATCCTTTTACGGCAGTAGTCGATTGGTAAGTGCGCAGTTCGATCTCATGGATAACGCCGACAATTCGCGCATGGGAAGCGAAGGTGGAGGTTATCTCATGTTCAACGGCGTTGGTGACGCTCCGATCCCGTTTGTGATCTCGGTGAAGTCGGATTCAACCACACCACTTGACGCGTTGTCGCATAGTTCTCCTCAATCAATGAAAAGCGTAGACGGAAAGGTGAAGCGTCCACCGACTTCGGCTCCTACGTCAACTGGAGTAGCCCTCTGGCAAAACCTGAAGGTGTTCCAGTTCACTTTGCCGGGCGTAAATGCTACAGTTGTGAACGATTTTCACAACATGCTGCTACCACTGCTTCACTTGCGAATCGTCCAACTCACTTTCGATTTAAGAGGTTCTTTTGATTCGCGATTAACGGCGATGGCAGGTCTTCAGGTTGGAGTTCAGAACTACAACTCACAACTTGCAGTATGGGAACCGCTGGTGGAAGATTTTGACGTTAACTTTGCAGTTCATCTGAAGGGTGGAGCGATCTGTGATTACTGCATGTCTGATCGAAAACAGATCTCCGTTGCAGGAACTCGGCTGAAATGCGAGGGTATTCCGAACTGCCTGTTCGGAGCAACAAAAACTGTTGCATTCGCACCAGCAACTGCTCGAGCCTCTGAGACGAAGCATTTCATCTATCAGGAGCTACTGAATCATCAAATGACGGCGACGACGTCGGGGAACCACGATGATGACGCCAAGCTCGTTCCCACTTGCCTGCTGGTGATCAAGAAGGACATCAACGTCAACATATCGCGAACCGGTGTGAACGTCTTATTGCAGTTTGTTGACCTTGTCAGCCGTGCTGCCTCGAACGCTGAGCAAGATGATTGGCGCTCTCGTCTCGGCGCGTTTGTGTACGTTGACAATCAGTCCGGTATTCCGTTCTTGGTAGCTGGGAGTCCAACCTCAACGCCGCCTAATTCGTCGGCGTCGTCCAATGGGGCCGAACAGTTCGGTGCTACCTTGCGACAGGCGTCGTCGGTGGACGATATTGGCGATGAAATCGTAAAGCTACCGACTCTTTCAGTTGGAAGCGAAGAAGGTCTGATGGGTGTCGGCTCGGGCGGCATTCCAGGAACCGTTGGTGCTTCAGGTCTGGAACCTACGTCATGGATCAACAACAAACAGCTGACGGCTGCAATCAAGGACATGATGGCGTCGTCAACGAGCTGGTTGACTGTCAATGACGGACAGCGCGTTGCTACCAGTATTGTGGCCCACGAAGCCCCAGCTGGAAGTGTAACTTCTCCATTGCGCCGCTTGATGTGGTTGAGACCAAAGTCGTCATCTTCATCGTCGAAGCCAATACCAGTGCCAATCGGATACTCAAATCGAAGCTATCTACACCTCGAGAGTAGGTCTGGATTCAAGGATCCGTGGCATGGAGAAAGTATCATCTGCGAAACTGTTGCTGAGCAAGGGACGCTGGTTATGAGACTGCGCGGAAAGGTGCAGCTCATTAACCACCTTTCGTTTCCTGTCGAGGTCATGTACAATGATCAACGTCGCGAAGTACTTGCTGCCGACGCCCGGTCGCCTCACTTTGTGCCAATTCAGTATCTCGACGGCGGAAATATGACGTTCTGTCCAGTTCTCACGAGTGGTCAGCTCCAGCGATCTACGCACATCTCGATCTCCGGGCTTCTGCGTGCCCCAGTATTGAACAGACCGAAAGCTACTCTCACCGGTGCCCAAGAGGTTCGAAAGGTTTTAACCTTCTACTGGGATGTGCATCCAGATGATGATATCTCGAGTGCACGGAATTTCGAAGAGCCGATCGATGACTTTGGTGTGTCGCGACCTCCTTTCCAGATAATTCTCACTGCATCCAGGAAGTCGGAAAAGAGCGAAGCTGTGATCACTATCTCCCCTCCAATCCGACTTGAGAACCTGGTGCCGTTTGCCTTGTCCTTCCGAACAGTTTGCACGGTATGTATTTATCTAATTTTCTCTTCTAGCGTATGCCTAACAAATAATTGCGACAGAAATCCGAGAAAGAGCTGGTTTGGGTGAAGGACAACGCTGCTTCGTTCTCTGGAACTAGTGGAACAGTTTCTTCTGGACGTGCTGCTCAAATTTGCGAGTTGGAGGTCTTCAACAACCGCTCAACCATAGGTAAAGCTGACACCACACAAGTACCTGCGGCAGTGGCTCTGAGTCTATCAATCCCTGGTATCGGCTATCGAACGTTCTCAGAGTGGAGTGAGAACTCGTTCATCTACGGCACTGACAATTTGTGCACTAGAATTGAGTTGGTGAAAACGAAGGACGAGGATGGTGACGACGTGGAGAGCTACGAGGACCTTGCCCCATTGCAACTTCGATTGGAAATTGTGAGCACAGAGCGGCTGGGAAACGCGGCGCTAAATCGACTTTCTCCGTCGATATGTCGAATTTACGCTGAGTACTGGTTGATTGACCGGACATGCCTGTCGATTGTGATGCGCACACCTGGCGGGAAACGCGTCATGCCATGGGTGGAGAACGTCGACGGTGCTTCTAAGAATCAGAACAAGCACGCTCCGGTTGCCCTGTTCTCGACTCACAAGGCAGCTCCAGTTAGCCAACGGATTAAGATTGGAGTGCGAGCCAAATCGAGATCGTCAGAGATCGAATCCAAAGCGTTCGATATCAGCACCGTGGGTTTGCGCGGCCAGATCTCACTCCGCTCTACGGATAGATCCAAAAGTGGTCGAAATCTTCGGCTGTCTGATCTGCGAAAGCCCGAGTCGTACAAGCAGTTCGACATTGGTGTTATGATTGAGCAAGGCCCCACTATTTTCTCGAGGACAACGGTAGTCACATTCGTGCCGCGCTACTATTTTATCAACACATCTGATCGATTCCAGATCATGATCAAGCAAGAGCGTGACGGTGACGCAAACGCCATTTCGTTGGCTCCGCGCCAAGGATGTTTCTTCCACTGGAACGACTCACGCCTGCGAAATCGAGTTCAACTGCGTTTTGTTTGCCTCCAGCGAGAATGCAATGGTATCATCGAGTACGACGAAGAGGAAGAAGGGAAGTTCGATGACGACGAGCTCATGGATCCGAATGATCCGCATGGAGTGTCCGAGTGGAGTTTGCCATTTGAAGTCACATCGGTAGGAAACTTTGTCGTGCGTCTACACCGTGCGTTGAGAAGTGCGCCATCAGTGTTTGGAGGCTCTTGTTTCACCAGCGACGATCACGTGAATGAATCGAACTCCTATGTCGGGCAGTGTGAGACCTTGGCAGGCATGAGTCTTCACGTCGCCGTGGAGCTGCACGACCCTGCTTTTGTTGTCCGATTTCACGAGGGTAGCACGAGTCTTAGTTCGGACGAACCGGGCCTAGACAGCGGCGCACTCGAAGCAGCTCAGGTCAAAGATTTCGTTTCGTTCAAGATCAAGAATGAATGCACAGCGTTGGAGCTATTTGTGTGGCAGAAGATTCCCTCAGACGGAGGTGACAGGAACGGATCTGCGTTTTCATTTGAAGGAGGAGACCGAGTGTTTCCCTTCCAGACAATCGATTTCGTTCCTTTCTCTGCTTCGTCTGCCCCAGTACTCCACGTCCAATTGCAGACGGTGCTTGAGTCGGCGTCTTCGCTCCACAACAACAGCGACGAAGATGATAACGACAGTGACGAAGTGACAATCGCGACGGGAGGCCACGTAACTGGGGTTGCACCACCGCGAATTCTTACATCTTTTGAGGTCGCTTTGGACAAGCTTCACACACTGCCTGTGATTGAAGTGAATGACGGAAAGTCAACCAAGCGTCTATGGGTAGAAGTCATGCTGGAGGATGCGACGAAGACACTTCGGGTGACTGACGTACTTCCTGGAGCATCTGGCGAACATAGACGCCGGAGACGCACGGCGCTCTTGCGAAGCTGGAAACGTTACAATGCCAGTGTACTCTGGTATTCGCGACTGCTCTTCGACAGCCATAACAAACTGATTGAGACGAGCCAAACCGAGAGTCAAGACGACCCGATTGAGACAAACCGAGATAATCTAAAGCACAGAAAACAAGTGCGATTTATGAGCGAAGGGGAGGAGAAGAACGGCGAGAATGTCAACGAAGAAGACTCTTGTGTACCTGGTGAACTTGAAGCAACTGAGGCGAATGAGGCTAAGCCAGTTCTCATCGTCGGGGTGCGAGTTGTTGATGCGACTCATTTGGAAGATTTGTACCCACCGGAGACAAGTTCTTCTAGCATTGCCCCGTTCTTGCGGACCAGAATGCGCGCAAATCACCAAGGTGGCAGTATCGCATCGCGAACGCTTCGAACGCAGTCTTCGCGGGCGATCTTCCCTCGGTGGGTTCCTGCAAAGTACTCAAGGAAGAAGAGTGAGAACGAGTCCGAAATCCTTCTGCAACGGTTCTCGCTCGATGATCAAGGCGAAACAGAGGGTGAGATTGTCGATCCTCCAACTGTGGAGCTCGAAGTGCGAGAAGGAAACAAACTACTCATCTTCGGGTCTTCGATATTGGGCCGAGCCACAGTTCCGTTGAAGGATCTCTTGACCGCCGCACGTGACGAGAGTTCCGCTGATCGACCGAGCCAGCTTCCGCGCGTACACGAGCTCTTGATTCCGTTGATACCGACCGAGTCCCGTGATGGAAGGCTCCAAGCTCGTTCGAAAGTGAGGGTCCAACTCGCTGTAGCGTTGAGCGCAGATCCCAAGATTTCGGGGGTCGCTCTCGAGGAAGCGATCCGTAACTTCTCTGTAGAGGCTCAGCTCGATCGACTGGTGCAGTGCAAGTCGCAGCTCAAGGTGTTGCTTGAGAGGGAGTCTGTGGACCTAACGCTAAGCGATGGCGCGAAGCCTCGTCCGTTGTCACCCACAACAACTCCACCATCCTCTCAGACACGCCAGCAAGGTACGTCAGCCACTCCATCGTCACCCGACCGTCTCCAGTCACTGGACTCGAAGAGCAGCATGCGCACGTCCAGCGCACTTTCTGTCACGACGGACGACTCAATGAGCGACATGGCTAACGACATCTTGTTTGACGAGCGCGTTCTTAGCGTGGTGGTAATGGGGGTGACGAACTTGCAGATCCCTCTCGCAGCTGAGGACGAAGATGTCGACTCGACAGCGAGTAAACGACCAGCCGCTAGTAATCAAAAGGTGTACTGCACCGTGGGTTACAAAGAGTCGACGCGAGCTGCGACGTCGTCGATCGCAAAGAAGATGCCCGACGTCGTCGTTCCACAGCAGCCAAGTGAACAGCGACCGCCCATGAGCCAGCTTCGTTTCGTGCGTACCCAACGATTCACGAAAGGCGAGACCCTCGGCTTGGATCTCATTTACCACAACGGTCGTGTCGTTGTGCAAGGAGTCGAATGTAATGGTCCATGCGGCAAACTGTTGCACGTTGGGGAGATCTGCATCGGTGATACGATCGTCGCGGTGAACGACAGGTCGATCGTGAACCTACATCGTGATGCGTCTTTCCGAACAATCTCGCAGGCGTGTTCGGTGGTTGGAAAGGAAACACAGCCAATGTTCTCGCTATCGTTCCTGAGACAAGCGCCGTCGTCATTCGGGCACATATCGTCGTCCCATCACTCATTTGATGAGTCTGGAGCCAAAATTCCTCGCTACGAGGCTGAGTGGAATCGGCGTGTGGAGTTTGTCGACACGAACAAGGACCCATCAACTGAAGCACATGGACGGCCCGATGAGCAGCGCAAGAACAAGGTTTTGGTTCGGGTGTACCAGCGCAACGAATTGTCGGACCATGGCCTGACGGCAGCGCAAGAACCAAGCGTTGTGCCGTTTCTGTACTTCTTCGGTGATGAAGACACGATGGACCATCTCGACCATAGCAAAGAAGACACCCGTTTCGATAAATTGCTTGGCGAAGCGTGGGTGTCGGTGCCGGCACATACGCCGTCCTTTTCTGGAACGGAGCTTCTCGTCGCGGAGGAAGACCAAGAACCGACGGTCACAGAATGCTTGTGTGCGCTCTACGCACCGAAATCGGCGGCAGATCGACTCAAAGAGCCCCATTTTGCATCGACGGCGCGCCCCATGGTCGGCCAAGTGCGATTGGCGCTGAAATGGGAGCATCGCAACTCGCTTGCCCAATTGCGCAACCAGCAGCAGCTCCATGCGTACGTCCAGCTTGAGGTGCACGGCGTCTTCATCTCGGTTGTTGACGACGGCTCGGGAGGCACTCAGCGACGAACGCCTCGAGAGGTTCTATCGATCTCGCTCTCGGCACGTCACGCCGACACAGGCATCCAACTGAGTTACGGGCTGGTGACGGATGGAAGACACGTCGTCAACACCCGAATCGGCCATTTGCAGGTCGACAACCAGTTGCTAGACACCAACTACCCCGTGATGGTATTCCCTATTCGGTTGGATGACACGGTGCAGCAAGAACAGTCGGCGACTACTGCGACGTCTCCGACTGGTGGCTCAGGCGTTGCCACAACTGCGATTCCAGATGCAGCAAAGAAAACGGGGACGGACTCTGCGGCGGCGCGAGGAGACCGGATCTTGCTGCCGACGTTCCAGCTGATGGGCGTCTTCTCGAAGCGACGCACTCTCGTGCAGTTCGAGTACATCTTCGCTCAGCTCCAAGAGCTCGACGTGAAGCTGGAGGACGCTGTTCTGGTCGCGACGGCGCAGGCGTTGAATGGGATCAATTGGTCACTACTCGGCTATGGTGCCGCTGCTGTTGACCGACAAAATGACGCGGCTATAGGCGAAGCGGCATTGGGCCTCGTGGATGCAAAGTGGCCGTTCCCGGACACGCCCGAGTTCCCTCTGTCAAAGATGAATGTCGCTCACCGCGGCGGTAACACCAAGATGCTGCTTCGCTGGCTGCTCTTCTGCCCGATCAAGATGAACGTGACCTTCACGAGCACAACGGATCGAGCGAATCTTTTGTCGCTATTGTCTCCAGAGATGTCGTCAGTGCTGCGCACGATGATCAGCGCGGCCGCCGCGCTCGTGTCGAACCTGGATAACGCCGCTATCAAGGTGCCCGAGTTCTACGTGGAGAATCTTCTCGAGACCACGCACACGCTGGCGTTCTACACGATGCAGCACTACGTGCACCACGGCCTCCGCAGTTGGTACCGCATCGTCGGCTCGGTCGACTTCCTGGGCAACCCTATCGGGCTCGTGAGTGCACTCGGTGCAGGCGTGAAAGATTTCTTCTACACACCGGCGCAGATGCTTCTCGACGACGAAAACGGTCTCCGCATCGAGAACTTGCGGACGGGCATGACCAAGGGATCCAAGAGCTTGTTCCGCAACACAGCCGTCGGCATTTTCCACACGACGGGCAAGATCACCGAGACGCTGGGCAAGGGCATCGCGCTGCTCGCGATGGACGACGACTACAACGTCGAGCGGCAGCGGCAAACCACTCGGCAGAAGAAGAAGATCAACGACTTGGGCGACGCGATCGCGGAGGGCGGCAAGGGCTTTGTGGGCGGTGTGTGGGATGGCGTAAAGGGCGTCGTTGCTGCGCCTGTGCGGGGGGCCGAGCGTGACGGTGCTGGTGGCTTCGTTCTTGGGATAGGCCAGGGTATGGCTGGTCTGTTCGTCAAACCAGCAGCTGGCTTCCTAGACATGCTGACCAGTCTGTCGCGAGGCGCCAAGTCTAGTGCGGAGTCCATCGACGGTGCGTACGATGGCACTATGGCCGTTACGCGTGCGCGACTTCCACGTCGGATCTGGTACGTGAAAATTTCGCTCTGCTGGCATTCAAGGATTCCAACGGACCTTTCTGTCTCAGTGGTGACGGTGTCTTAGTGTCGTTCTCGGAGCGAGAGGCCCGCGGGTGTGCAATCTTGGCGCTCACGTCGCTCGATCTCACCGATGAGTAAGTTGTCGCATAGGTCCGTTGCTCATGGTCCCTCTTGTGCTAACGCTAGCGTTGTGTTTCCAGCTACATCTTCCACCTCGACTACGGGCTCGAGGCACAGCGTGGCATCTTGTTGCTCACTGACAAGCGCATCATCTGCTTGAGCACGAAGAGTGGGCAGAAGTTGTGGGAAGTTGCGCTGGACTCGTCGCTCCAAGTGGAGCACGCTGGCGTGATGCTCACGATCGCACAGTCTAAGACATCGAACCGCGTGTACAAGATTGAATGCGAGGATGAGGCGGCGGCGTCCAACTTCAAGCTCGCGGTCTCGTCCGCGCGGCTGGACCTCAGCGCGACACGCTACCTGCTGCTGAACCTCGAGAAGAAGCAAGACGAGGCCAAGCAGAACGCGTTGCTCGGTGTGGTCAGCAACAGCGAAACTGTGAACGGTTACGACGAAGATGGGCGCGTGGATCTGAGCTTGCTCATGGGCAACTTGCAGGACACGATGGTCACGGGACTCTCGGAGCAGGAGCTGCGCACGCAGCCGCTGCGATCTGTGCAAGTCGAGCTGTGCCACCTGGAGAACAAGGACGCAGCTGCGAGCGTGCCGCACCGCGCCGTCGACCGCGTGCTCTCTTTCAGCGTCTTCCAGGTGCTCGTGTACGGCGGGCCGTACCAATGGACCGTGTACCGGCGCTTCAGCGAGTTCCGCGAGCTCCACGCGGCGCTCGAGCGCTCGGGCTACTCGCTCGACGCGCTGCCACCGCTGCCGGCGCGCACGTTCCTGCCAAGCACGCGCAGCGCCGTGGCCACGCAGCGGCAGGAGGCGCTGAGCCTCTTCCTGCAGGCCGCCATCATGCACTCGTCGCTGAGCGGCAGCCAGGCGCTGCTGGAATTCCTCACGCGCGACGCACTCGAGGTGCGCGTGAGTCTGCCGCCGCTGTCGCCCACGGCCGCCATGAGCGTGGGGCGCGGCGCAGCAGGAGGAGCGGGCGGAGGAGCCAGCGGACCGGCGGGCGGAGCCGGCGGAGGCGGCGGAGCTGGCGCCGGGCCCATCGGCGTCGTGGGCGGAGCCAGCACGAGCGGCATCCTGCGCACGCCGTGAGAGGAGCCAAGCGGAGGAGAGGAGAGGACCCGAGGAGGAGGAGGAGCTACTGTATGGAAGACTGTACATAGTGTATCCAAATCGAGTGCGTGAATGTTTGCGTCGTTGGACTAGTCGGCGCGCCAACTTTGTTCCGTTGGCGTTGCGGGTTTTTCGTTGAAGGTGGACCTGCGGAGATGGGTAGGCATCCACTTGGGATCGGGCCGTATTGGTGTATTGTTGAAGTTGGAGCCATTCCCGCGGTGGGTGCGCGCCCCGTCTCCTGCACTAGTTGAAGAGTCGGTTCCCCAGGTGTCCTCTCCGGTCGTGGATCAAACCCACATGCAG